>JAGDYQ010000003.1:5686284-5718944 GCA_021962125.1 Bulinus truncatus
TTGAATGTGTACAATACATGTGTGGTCTACTTGAATGTGTACATTACATGTGTGGTCTACTTGAAGGCAAAATATTCACAACCCATATCCTTATTTAATTTTTTTTTTGCTTTTTTTTCAAATAATATAAAAAAAGGGTTTAGAAAAGGGGGCGATACACCCTTTGCAAATACGTTAACGATAGTCTTAGAACTGGGTGCGATTTAAAAACGTGTCATGCTGATTTGGAAAGATGCCTAAACGGGGCTTAGCGACATATAAACAGATATGTAATTAATATATATCCAGGACTTAATACAAAATAAAGGAAACATGAGCCAAACCAGTCAAAAAAAACATTTCATACCTTTTGCCGATATGTCATAAAATATGTCTATACCTGTGGCCAAATTATTATTTAAAAAAAAAAGGGGGGGGGGAAGGTGTCTTTAGCCAACAGTATCAACAAACGTCGTCATACCATAGCCCATAATATCAATTATAAAAAAATCATTTTTTTTAGACCCGTACTTGTAACAGGATAAATTAGTCATGAGTGTTGACAAGCAGAACGCCAAGGCCGGATCTAGTATAGAAGACTGGGGAGGTAAATATGTGTATGTGGACATGAAGACTGGGGAGGTAAATATGTGCATGTGGACATGAAGGGGAAGGTAAATATCTGTATGTGGACATGAAGGGGGAGGTAAATATGTGCATGTGGACATGAAGACTGGGGAGGTAAATATCTGTATGTGGACATGAAGACTGGGGAGGTATATATGTGTATGTGGACATGAAGACTGGGGAGGTAAATATGTGCATGTGGACATGAAGGGGGAGGTAAATATCTGTATGTGGACATGAAGACTGGGGAGGTATATATGTGTATGTGGACATGAAGACTGGGAAGGTATATATGTGTATGTGGACATGAAGACTGGGCAGGTATATATGTGTATGTGGACATGAAGACTGGGGAGGTAAATATGTGCATGTGGACATGAAGACTGGGGAGGTAAATATGTGCATGTGGACATGAAGGGGGAGGTAAATATCTGTATGTGGACATGAAGGGGAGGTAAATATGTGCATGTGGACATGAAGACTGGGGAGGTAAATATGTGTATGTGGACAAGAAGGGTGGGGAGGTATATATGTGTATGTGGACATGAAGGGGAGGTAAATATGTGTATGTGGACATGAAGACTGGGGAGGTAAATATGTGAATGTGGACATGAAGACTGGGGAGGTAAATATGTGTATGTGGACATGAAGGGGGAGGTAAATATGTTATCAATTATGATCAGATGTCGATTTAAGAAAAAAAAAACTAGTGCCGGGGGATGAAAAAATTGTTTCTGCAGAGCCGGGGATAAATGTCTATTGTTTCATCCCCGGCAGGTATATATTAGCTAGAGCAGATCTAGAGATGAATGTCTATGGTTTCATCCCCGGCATGGATATATTAGCTAAAGCAGATCTAGGGATGTATGTCTATGGTTTCATCCCAGGCAGGGATATATTAGCTAATGCACATCTGGGGATGAATGTCTATGGTTTCATCCCCGGCCGGGATATATTAGCTCAAGCAGATCTAGGATGAATGTCTATGGTTTCATCCCCGGCAGGGATATATTAGCTAAAGCAGAGCCGGGTATGACAGTTCTCAGTTCCGGGGATACCCCCGGCGGAAAATCGAGCCCTGCTTATGATATGGGTGGGGGGGGGGGGGTGAAGTCTTCATGTACATAAATCGACGCAGTTTCGGTAATTTCTCCGGTTCTGTTAAAGTACGATGTTAACTAATAGACTTACACATACTAAAATAAAAACCGTCTGGATAATAAAGGCAACGTTCTTCAACTGTTATAACTGCCCCATAAAAAAAAAATATGACAAAAAAAAACAATTAATTTCACCTAGTGCTCGTTGTTAGAGTAAGGGCCGTTTCTTAAGGTCACTGTGAGTTACTCGGGCATACCGAGGTAATGCCAACCCATCGACAACCCCCTTCACAGACCTGGGAGTGCGCAACTGGTCAGAAATATCTATGCATTTCTGTGTTAACGACGCCTGCATTAATTACATCGTATTTAGTTGGGTAGTGTTGCCTATTGAAATAGTGTTCAAAGACGCGTAATTCCTTTCTAAACATAAACATAAATTAATCACGTAAATTGCGTAAATTGTATCAATAGTTAACACACCATTATAAACAACAATTATTAGATATTACATCTAATCTGTTGTAAATACTAATGGGGCCCAGGTAGCAAACATCACTGCTCTAGCTTAGCTGACAACAGGCCCGTAGCGTGCGGGGGGGGGCAGGGGGGTCGCCCCTCCCCCTGTGCGTTATGTCTGGTCCCCCTCTGCTTATTTGCTCTACTTAGTAAAATGTATTACCTGACCCCCCCTGCTATTGCCTGGCCCCTGCTGTAGAATTTTCACGCTACGGGGCTGGCTGACAATGTGCCAAAAGTTTAACTTACAAAAAAAACAGAACTTTGATAAAGGCACTTGACTTGACTAAAAATGTAAAGATATTAAAAATAAGGCAATATCATAAATACATATCTTTCTTCGTCATCATTTTTTTTAATCTGTGGTCAAAATAAATTGATATTCTGTTTATCACGCGTGGGCGTCTGTCAATATGATGTCCAATATAATACATCGAGTTGTTCCTATTATATTGTAACAAATAAAACCACAGATATCAAGAATTTGTACTAGAATTTTTTTTTTTTAATTTAAAGATTAGTTTGTCAGTTGAGTCATAAGGCTTAGAGGGCCATTTTTTTTTTACAGCTAAAGGGGACCCCGGGCTAAACCGTATGCCAGGCTTCAACAATAACCGCTCTAAGGAATGAAATACAAATACAGTCGATTCCGCTTAATTGGGACACATCGGTCCGAGGCTTTTTGTCCCGATTAAGCGGCTGTCCTTATTAAACATACACATTTACTATTGGCTTCTTGGTTTGGTTTCTTTGAGATTTGTCCCAAATAAGCGGCTGTCCCAATTAAAGCGGAATCCACACTATTTGAAATCGGGCCTTAAGTCCAGTTGCTCCAGGCAAAATACCATGCTCGACCTAAACGTCTCTCACTGCTAAAGGCGGGCTCACCACTGCCCCCCCCCCAATAGCAAGGGGCCCTCAAAACCCCACTCTATATGCTTGTTAAAAAAAATCTTCCTTTCACTCAAGGGCACAAGTGCTTCTCCATTGCCCGGTGCCTCAACCAAATCTAAGTTGGCCTCTTAATACATCGCTAATTCTCGGACTAGTAACTTACACCAGATACACACACACATCACCAACGTAAAAAAAATGTATCAAATGTTTGGAACAGCGATGTTATTCACGTCACTACGACCTTGGCCATAAATTCTTACCAGTGGGAGGGTGAGGGAACAGCTGCACGTGCAACTGACAACCACTTAAACAGCGTTGATGCATTTGGTGAGCTAAATTAAATTTGCAATAAGAGTTCTCAGCATAACAGATCAGAATAACCTCCCTTCTGACTGTTTCGTTAATACAGACACACATTCCGGCTAGAGTAACCGTACATAGACCGATACATGGACTGGATTGTTGTTATAGATCTAACCAATGATTGCATTGTTGTTGTAGACCAAAACATGGATTGTATTGTTGTTATAGGTTCAACAATTGATTAGATTGTTGTTATAGGGCCAACAATTGATAGGGTTGTTGTTATAGGTCCAATAATTGATTGGATTGTTGTTATAGGTCCAACAATTGATTGGATTGTTGTTATAGGTCCAACAGTTGATTGCATTGTTGTTATAGACCAAAACATGGATTGGATTGTTGTTATAGGTCCAACAATTGATTGCATTGTTGTTATAGGTCCAACAATTGATTGCATTGTTGTTATAGACCAAAATATGGATTGGATTGTTGTTAATACTAAATGTCATTCACCGTTATGCCTCTAGAAACCATAACAAATCTTTAAAAACATTTACTGCGGAACTCTCAAAACTCTCAATCGTCCCCTTCCCCCAAAGAAGACAAAAAAAAAAACATTACGGTCAATGAATGAGGCCTATTTTAGTCCTGTTGTATGACGCAGACCGATGTGGTATATAGTTAGTTAAACGTGACCAAAAGCTGTCCAGACAGGGGGATAAACAGTTTACTACAGAAACGGTTGTAACTGAATGTCAATCTGTACATGTCATTGTGTCATCACGCCTCATTTGTCTGTTTTTTCTTTCCATGTCATGTTTCAGTTTACGTCATGCTTCAGTTTTAATATAAATTCATTTCTTCACACTGATTTGTCTTCTTCACGTCTTTTTCTTTTTCTTTCAAACTGAATATTTCATTTTTTTTCTATTTTTCTCTCCCCCCCCCCTTCTCTCTCCCGTTCTCTCTCTCTCTGTCTTTCTTTGCTACCATGTCTGTGTATGTCTAGCAGACATATTTCTCTTATGTATGTAACAATGCTAGCTTTTCTACAAGGCCAGAGCAGGAAGAAAGAACCGTGTGTGTCAAACCCAAACTTTGGCTATATTCTGAATTTCATTATGTTTATATTGAGTCCTGCATAGAGCCGAACCATCCCCTATGATGAAGCGAACTGAGAAAACGATGATTTCGATCTCAAGAAAAAACTGATATTGCATCCTGGGGTCACAGGCGGACGGACCGGTCAGACTTATAGGACATTATTGGGTGAAGGGGGGACATTGAACGAGAACCTTCAGAGATATTAGGGGCCATAGGCCGATCATTTTAGATAAATTTCGGGTCGTATGCACAGATCTAAAGAAATCTTTCGAGGCTCTAAGTCAGAGATTGCTCAGGGATTCTGGAATTTCAAAAGTAAATTTTGAGGACCATTAGCATTGAAATTTTTTTTTTTAATTTTGTATTTGAATAGGGCCGGGGGTGGGGCTTAGAAGTGTGGAGCCCCCCCCCCAGTTGTTTGCACTAGTTTTGTCCATCTAAAGGAAGATTCTGAATGCGCTGAACCTGGACTAATAATTTCAATCAAGAGAGAGTATAAATGTATTTGCTTACTTTTGTTTTTAAAAAACTTCCGTTATAGAAATGAAAGAGTTGTTGTTATGATGACTTTAAAAAAGTAGTTGAAAAAGTTTTTTGAATTGTCTCCCCTACAGCCCCGTAGCGTGAAAATTTTACAGCAGGGGGCCAGGCATTCTACAGCAGGGGTCAGGCATTCTGCAGCAGGGGCCAGGCATTCTACAGCAGGGGGCCAGGCATTCTACAGCAGGGGCCAGGCATTCTACAGCAGGGGGCCAGGCATTCTACAGCAGGGGCCAGGCATTCTACAGCAGGGGCCAGGCATTCTACAGCAGGGGGCCAGGTATTCTACAGCAGCGGCCAGGCATTCTACAGCAGGGGCCAGGTATTCTACAGCAGGGGCAATGCAATAGCGGGGGGGGGGGGGGGCAGGTAATACATTTTACTAAGTAGAACAAATAAGCAGAGGGGGCAAACAAAACTCAGGGGGGTCCCGGCCCCTTGCCCCCCCGCATGCTATGGGCCTGCTTCCCTACATATATTTCGAAGCGTTAGGCTGAACAATACATATAGATTCCAGAAACACACACAAACAAACACACACACACACATATATCATATTTACGGAGATTTTTCTATCTATATTTAAATATCTTTCAATATCAGTTTGATTTTGTTGTTTAATTTATTTTGTAAAATCTGCGTTCAATCTTTGACTATTCGCCTTATTCCTTCATAGCTGGTATCGTATTCGTGTGTTTGTTTCTCCAAAAAAAACAAAAAACCGGCGTATGTCTTATAAGAACACGCCCACTCATTACTTCCGTCAATATAATAAACAAAGAAATGTCCCTTACCTTTACACAGCGTGCAAAACAGCGTAGAGATATATGTCTTTTAAAAATGTCCAACTGCGTCCACAAAGAAATTCTCTCTAATATACAAAAACAAAAAAAAAATAAAAATTCACAGCTTAACAATTGAAAACATTTTGTCTTGGCTTGCTTATTTCCAATTGTGTATTCTTCATTGCAGAATACTGTAAACTATTTTTTTTTTACTTTCTAAGTTTTAGCTCAGTTCTGGTTAGCTTACTGAAACAAGGGGGTATAAACTCCTGTATACAATATAATTGTACAAAAATAACTGATGATAGAAAGTTAAAGAGTCATCTACCCTGCTTTTTATGGTTACCAAACTAATGACACAAAAAGTAATCCTATAACAACTGCTCTCAGTGTCACGGCTGACGTGACCAATCGTAATTTGACGTGATCGTCACGTGCATACAGAAGATAAAATAACGTTTAGATAGTGCAGTGGTGTTAAGTTATTGTCAGGTGTAATAACTTAAAGACCAATTGTAATTGTAATCTATATTTTTTTGTGTGAGTTCGTTTATGCTACTGCAGGAAAATCTAAAAAAAAAGAATTTAAAAAACCCAAAGTTTTCTCTGAAAGTCACTTTAAATCGCTCACCAAATCAAATGTTATATCAAAAAATAGATAATAAAACACTTTTCTTATCCATCGTTATAATTAATATGAACAAAGAGATGTTCTATACAATTTATAGTATTGAGTAAATCTAGATTTTTTGCCTTTTAATATAATAATTAACACAGTAAAACAAGTGCATATGAAATAAACAGTAGAGCAATAAATGGTCAGAAATACGGTTACATTTTTTCTTGGCATAATAAATAATGACCTACATTTGTTTAAGACAGCCTCATACATTTTTCTTCCTAACTTGGCTAATTGGTGAAAATATATTTTGATTTTGAATATTTGGATAATTTTGTTTTTTCTAAAAGTCCAATACTTTATCTTTATCACAAACACCAATTAACATTTGTGTTTAAGATAAATCCTAAGAGATCTTTTGTATTGAGAAAATATTTATGGTGTTTCATAACCGAATTTTTTTTTAATTATGTACATTTGTAGTTGTAAGATTCGTTTTAATTTTAAAAAAAATGCGCATGGATCAAATTTAAATAAAACTCTAGAAAAATGAGAAAAAACTAACAACAACAGAAACAACAACACCTTATTAAACTTTAAGCCAATGAAAGTCTAATGGCAGATAAAAGAACAACCTATTCTAAGTGTAACTGTCACTATATCAGTTGTACGAAACTGTTAATGTCCAAAAATGAAGTAGCACCATTGCCAACTACCGATACATTTTGCAGGTGCCCCTCACATATACGCTTGCATATATACATATGGTGGAAAAGTAAATTGGGTCAGGTCATAGGTCAATTGAAGTGACGCATTCTCAGCGACGGACCTAAATGACTGCCTGGTCTTTTGTTCAGACTGTTTCATGTTTTTGTCCTTTAACCAAATTTATTACAGTTGTAGCTCCGCCTTACCCCCACCCTCCCACAAAGCCACCTCTCTATCTCTCTTTTATTTACCGTCAAATATTTTTCTTTCTTTTTTCGTAACAGCGAATACAGTACAGTGGGTCTTACATTTTTGTATGTGTAGACACCAGCCCAGTAGTAAGTGTAGACACCAGCCAGTAGTAAGTGTAGACACCAGCCAGTAGTAAGTGTAGACACCAGCCAGTAGTAAGGCCTTGATGAAAACAAAAATGGAGATGATAAAAAGTGCAAACCGCTTAAATGTAATCATGTACACATTTAACACACTTTCTGTTACACACTTGACACACCAACAGTAAACATTCACTCGAATACACAAAACACAGACACAAAAGTATCTTTCACTCACTCTCATAAAAAACAGACACATAATGATCTTTCACTCTCTCTCACACACACAGACCAAAAGATCTTTCACTCACTCTTACAAACACATTTCAAAAAAAAACTTTCACTCACTCACTCTCACACACACAGACCAAAAGATCTTTCACTCACTCTCACAAACACATTTCAAAAAAAAAAATTTCACTCACTCACTCTCACACACACATACACATAATGATCTTTCACTCACTCTCACACACACAGACCAAAAGATCTTTCACTCACTCTTACAAACACAGTTCAAAAGATCTTTCACTCACTCTTACAAACACAGTTCAAAAGATCTTTCACTCACTCTTACAAACACAGTCCAAAAAATATTTCACTCACTCTCTCTCACACACACACATACAAACACACACACACACACACGAAAATGTTAAAGAGCAAACAAACAAAGAGACAAACAAACAGACAAACTCAACTCAGTTGTATTCTGAGCAGTTTAATTTCTTTTCCCGGGGGACAGGGGAAGCTTGAAACCCTCAACAGAAACTGACAGACACATTGCTAGACTATAGGCCAGGGGCGGGCAGCTTTTCGGTACTTCTAAGGTCACATGAACTAAATCCACAATATCGAATGCCAGTAATTTAATTATCATAAGTTTTTTTTTACATCTAAATAAAAAGAAAAAAAAATCCATAAAAATCCATAATTTCATTCAAGCCTTGTATAAATACATGTAGTCTGAAGAAAGAAAGAAATCAAGGAGCAATTATTTTGTTTTTCTCACCAATAGCTGAACTCGACGTGATGTTTTGTAGGTACTTTGACAAAGTGTAGTACATATACAAGATTTGTGGTTTTGTACTTTAAGGGATCTTGCAAATGGGTGCTAGTGAGCACTGTGCAATGATCCTTTTCAAATAATTCATGTGTGGGTAGAAAAACAGTTGCACAGATGTGTATGTGTGAGTGTGTAAAGCTAGCAAGCAAGGTACTATTCCAAGGACGTACTGGTATATACAGGAAATACACACATGTCAATCAAAATCATATTGAAATGAAACAATCTATTTTTGTCTTCCACCCCCTTCCCCACTTCATCCTTCTCTAAACAAAACTAAATAATGTCTCCATAAATGGATAAAAATAATCTCATGACGTCATTTCATAAATGATCTCTCTGGAGTCTAACCGTACTTGTAAATATTGTAACAGAGAGAAAATGTGCGTGGGAGAGTATTCGTTTACATACACACACACACACACATATATATATATATATAAACACACACTTACTGACGTCATTCGATTGAAAGAAAGATGCTAGAAGTCAATCGGTGGTTGGCCGATTCCCCCACACCCCACACCCCTACATATCCATTTTTTATTCTAACGTGTCACCGAATTGACCTGTATAAATATAAAAAAAAACAATAGCTGGAATGTCGGCTTTTAGTTAAGACTGACAGAGAAGGTGACCTACGTTTAATTAAATACATTTTCTTTCAAGCATTTAATTTTACTGTAGGTTCAGCGGTAACTGTTTATCCTAAATAAATAATTTAAACAAAAATAAGAAACCGGTGACTCGGCAGTTTTCGGTTAGTGATCTCGACTGGCATGATGAAGGTTACGTGTTCAAATCCCTTTGTGGCCGTTGTTGTATCCCCCCAGTCATCCGGCAGGCGATACAATGTAGAGATCTGAAATTACAAACACCAAACACAAGCATCGTCAGCCCCGACCCCCCCCCCTCTCTTTTCTTAACTAGCTGGGGGAGGGGGAGCCTATGATCATAGAAACATACACACACACACACACACACAAACACACACACACACACACACACACACACACACACACACACACTCCTATCATTAAGACATTTAACTAAAAAAAATTGCTGAACCCATTAATGGCTTTAGCTTGAGTTCGTATTGAGCAGTGGCGAATTTAGGCCTAGGCGCACTGATAATTTTATTGTGTCACAGTAAACGCCGTTTGTGATAAATTGATCACGGAACTTGATGTCAGAATCGAAGCATACAAAGGTATACATGATTTGTTCAGTCTATTTTTTCAAGTACATAGTAGATGACTTGAACACAAAGATCTGGGCCTTGATCGAAGAATACAAAAGGCGATGTTAATTCTGATACCACTGCCGATGAAATCAAACAGTTTTTGCATTTCGCTAAAGAAGAAGGCGCTAAATCTGCGGTAGAGATGTACCAGCTTATAGCAGTGGGTGGACTACAATGTAGATTTCCCAAATGTGGAACCTCATCTAAGAATCTTTCTTACCATTCCTATATCAAACGCATCAAAAGGATCAAGAATTACTTGCGGAATTCCATCAGCCAATGTAGGCTGGGAGATTTGTCTATTTTATGCATTGAATCAAAGGAGACATTAGAATACGATTTCAATGCGCACATTGACACGTTCGCGAAATTGAAGAGCAGGAAAAAAAAAGTTATATAACTGTAATAAACTGACAATTGTAAGTTCTAGCTAGTATGCATAACTATGTAGTATGCATGTTAAATAATACATGAGTGTTCTGACTATTATTGTATTCTGATCATTTTTAAATGTCTTATAGGCGAGGGGGCCCCAAATTGGTCATGCGCCTAGGGCCACAGTTTTGGTAACTACGCTTCTGGTATTGAGCCCATCATTTCACGTCGGCCCTGTTCCCCTAACCTATGTATGTGGATGTAGCCGCACTAACACACATATATACATACACACATACACACACACACACACTCTGTCACGTGGTGGGAACCAAAACAAACCATTGGGCAACAAAAGCTTTATGAACAATCCCATACACTTAATTTTTTTCAGTTCTATTTCTCTCCCCTTTTGTGAGAAGGTGACAAGGTGAAAAACGTCACATGCAATACACATATTAAAAAAAAAACAAACGAATAACTTCATTTACAATACGAACAAATGTAGTCGCAATTTATTGTGTCATTTTTTTGCACGTTCGGTGACCTATGGGCTGTATTGTGTCATAGATGTCACTTTTTGTACACGCAGTGACTTATGGGATATATTATGTCAAACGTGCTGTTATAATAGAAGCTACACTTCCATTATTGTGGCAGTAGGTCATCAAAGTGTCACTTTTGTTTGACCCCCTTTCCTCACCAGACCCCACAGATCCGCCCCTCCCACCACCCCCCCCACCTTGGGCGCAGACTACAATATCAAAGCCCTCTTTAAAATGAGCCAACGGTGTCTAAAATTGAGTCAAGTGTGGGATACAACATAATTAAACACACGTAAAAAAAATAAATGGTTCAAATGATCAGAAGGGTGTGCCACATGGATTTCCCGAGCAACGCCGGGCATTAAAGCTAATATATATATATATATATATATATATATATATATATATATATATATATATAAATTGAAGACATTCAATAGCAATACATGCTTTGACAACACAGTAGAAACGATACTATGGCAATGGACATTGGGGCCGCGCAAACTATCACTGCCAGGGGCTAAGAAGAGTGTCCTCTGTGAAATGACTTAAAGATGTACCATATGGTCTCCTTATGTCCATAACACGGACCCGGTAGATCTCATTGAAAACAAACAAAAAAATCTTTCCATAAAAATTAAAAAAAAATAAAAATTATATGAGCGTGGGATATTTATTGTGCGCGATATGGGTTGTGGCCCCTTTAGCTACGTCACTGTTTTGACCATTGATGATGAACTAACAAAATAAAGTTCAGTTGAGCACACAGTTGAAACGTTCTCTTAACGAGAAATGTACTTTAAGGAAAAAAAAGATTTTTAAACTAAAATAAAACCGGTTTTTTTATTGGTTATTGAAAGAACAACTAAATTTTTTTTTCGTTCTCCGGTATTTGACACTGACTTCCTGTTTTACGGTAAGTGGGGGAGGGGTAGGGAGAGACGTCAGGTGTTTCATCATCACCTGCGCGCGTGTGTGTGTGTGTGTGTGTATGTGTTCCCTGTGTTGGAGTCCTCTGTCAGCTGACACAACATTGACACTGTCATATCCGTCTTTGTCGCTGCATTCTCGGCAGTGCGAGTGTAAATAATATGTATATATATATATATTTGTATGTGTGTGTGTGTTTTAGTGTGTGTGTCTGTGTTTTTGTTAGTGTTTGTGTGTGCCTGCGTGTGTGTGTGTGTGTGTGTGTGTGTGTGTGTGAGTGTGTGTTTAAACGGGAGACAGTTATATGTGAAATAAAATAGTTCACCATTGTATTGATTTAAATTTTAAGTTACATTTGCTCTTGAGAAATGTAGGATTCATTAGTTCCCTCGTACACGGTATATTGATGGATTGCGTGGTCAGCACTACGTCCAGCCACCTTCACTTCCCCCAACTACAGCACACACACACACACACACACACACGTTATAAACCACTCTCTTCATCACCCACGCTTTTATTCTCCGAGTAAAGAAAAAAAAATCATTTTATTTTTTTTTACTTTAAAATTCGTTGTTTTCTACATTGCAGTGGATCTATTCTATCCGCGTCTTCCTGTATTGTAACGTCGGCTTTTATTGGTTGATACAAGGGATTTCGAGTCCCCCCCCCTCCGAACAATAGCATATATATAATGGACCTTTCACACATGTATTCCTGCGCGTCAGCTGTCTTTGTGAAAAGATCATAATGGGCTTCCGGTCGCTTTGTGTTATTGATATTTATATACTTGATTAATACTTAGCTCGATAAATTCTATTAATTCTCGATTATTTTTTCTACATTTTCCTCTAATCTAAGATATAATGAGTTTAAATTTATTACCAAAATTTAATTTTTCTGACGTTGACAAGTTTTTAAAGTCACAAAATGTCCCGATATCAGATTATGTAGAGACTTATGTAGGTACTTAGTTAGAGACTTATGTAGGGACTTATGTAGGGTCATATGTAGAGACTTATGTAGAAACTTATGTAGTGACGTATGTGGAGACTTATATAGGGACTTATGTAGTGACTTATATAGGGACTTATGTAGGGACTTATGTAGAGACTTATGTAGGGTCATATGTAGGGACATATGTAGAGACATATTTTATATAGGGACTTATGTAGGGTCATATGTAGGGACTTATGTAGGGTAATATGTAGAGACTTATGTAGGTACTTATGTAGGGATTAATGTAGGGACTTATGTAGGGTCATATTAGGGACTTATGGAGGGTCATATGTAGGGACTTATGTAGGGTCATATGTAGGGACTAATGTAAGGACTTATGTAGGGTCATATGTAGGGACTTATGTAGGGTCATATGTAGGGATTTATGTAGGGTCATATGTAAAACAGTATATTTTGGTTAGTATATATTGTGCGATAGATAGTAATTAAAAATCGGTAGTAAAAGGTTTGAAACTACTACCTCAATATGATGAGGAGATGGTCAATGATATTATTTTTTTAACCATTCTACTTTTTAGCTTCAACTTTTAAGATAATAATAATAAGTAATCACACTGAAAAATATATTACATTTTGATTATTTGATTTTCATGATTAAAATTAAAAGAATAGCGGCAACAAAAATTTATTATTCGCAAATTCGCGTACATTAATTGGTACCGGAAGTGTATCTTGTCCATTTAAACAAACAATTCAGTAAGGGGACTACTTTTTGAGAAAGGTCTATATTTATTTGTGGAAGACCCGAGGTTAAAAATAGAAAACGAAACCCGGTGACAGTTTATCATTGCGAGGCTCTGTCTGGGTGTGTATAAAAATGAAAGGCTAATAAGAGAACGACGGAACACACATTGATGTGTATAGTTATTGAATGAAGTATTGTCAACGGAATCGATCAAGTTTGTAACAATTTCATAGAAATCGTGTGGTGTGGGAAGTATGTTAAACGTTCATTACAAAATTCCATCCATACAAAACGTGGCGACCTTTCCCCAACATTTTCTTAAAAAAACTGTAAACAATTGTACAGTACCTAAAAAAAAATAAAAATAACAACATAAATTATTTACTGTAAAAACTGTAATAAATATGTCCCAAAAAAATGTTTGAGGTTGTATTGCTTTTAAACTGAATAAAACAGACGCGGCTTTAAGCGTTACTGTAAAATGCACGGGGGAATTCCGACAATGGTTAACTGCAAATCGTATAGATGTAGCTATAGTCTGTATATATCGTACTAAAATGATCTTATCCCGGCACCCCCTTAAGACCTGGGGCCCTGGGGCGGTTGACACTGACGGTGCCGTAGCGAGCTGAACTCGCGCCCGGGGCACACGACTTTTTAAATACATTTTAGCCCCACCCCAATTTGAAAACCATATAATATTATATGTAAAATATAACATTTGGCGCCCCTTTGTAAGTAGCGCCCGGGGCATGATGCACCCCCCTTGCCCACCCCTCGCTAAGCCTCTGAACACTAACGAAGCCCGCAAAACTTCGAAAAGTATTTCCTAAAATGTTCCACATAGTGTATTTTCACTGCAGTGTTCAGTACTAGAAGGAATACACTACTTGGTTCGACCAATCGCCGATACGTTGTATATTGTCTTTACATGATACAAGTTATAACAAACAAACAAAAATAAGAAATTTTTTTTAAATCATTTATTTCACTTTTATTTCATTTAATTTTTTATTTGTTATCACAAAAAAAAAATATTATAATTCTACTAACCTCTTGATAATATCATTTGTTATATTTGATTGTATTGATTCATTATTGAGAACAACTTCATAAAAGAGGACACACTCATGAATTAGGTTTTTTTATCCATTTGTATTTTTTTTAATTTTTACTGCCAGCGGTGTTGCACTAAAAAAAATGCAGCCCCGTGTTTAAATAAATCAAAAAGTACTCAAAATGCCGTCCCTGGTAAAGTAAAGGCCGCCCGGTGCGGATCAACCCCTTTCAGCCCCCCCCTCCTCCCCTATTTACGCCACTGATTCCACCCCTCATAACCTACGCCGCTGAATTGTTCAATAAGTTGTAATGTAGACTAATGTGAATGAAACATACAAAAAAAATAAATAAATGAAAAGACATTTTATCTCTCAGACTACACATATATCTGCCTAGATATGAGGTAACTTTAGCAAAGATAACTTTGAGGTTTTTTTTACTTTTAGGATAGCCAGATACTCCAGATCATCATATTCAAACGAGAATTACTTTATAAAACAGTAATTTAAATCAGTGGTCCTCACATTCCCGGGCCGTGGACCGGTACCGGTCCGTGGATCAAATAGTTACTCGGCCGCACAAGAAACATTAAATAATTTTCTTTTATATATATATATATATATATACTGTGGTGTATTTCTGTCTGGACTTGTGCGACTTTCCATATGGTTAACCTAGAGCTGGGTGGCTGTGAGTGACATTGGCATTGTAAATTATTGGCGGTGAAATTATTTTCATACGCTGACCGGGGTCCGTGGCAAGAAAAAGGTTGGGGACCGACCACTGATGTCAATGACCTATTTGTGAATACCAGTCCAACAAAGGTTGAAAGTTTGAATGATTCATACATGTAATATCTTTCATTTTGTGTTATGTGATGATTACATTTCTGTGAAAGGAAAAAAAAAATGTAACCACAGTTCTAAATTAAAAACAACATATTCCACATATCGATTTGACCAGCAATCAGGTTTAGGTTTTTAAAAAAAATATTTCATAAAACATACAAATTATCAGATTTCTGAGAATGAAATGGCTAAGCTGGTACAGAGAAATAAGAAAATAAAAATCAACAATTATATGACGTAAGGCTTTCAAGATCACACAATGATTTGAAATATGTATAAAATAACACAATTGCTACGTATGATAGATATAAAAACAATATAGGGTGAATTGATAATAAAAATAACAGCTGGAGCGCATCTTGAAAGACGTCAATGCAAGGGAGGTGACTAAGAATAATCGGTAAAGTAGCATTCATTTATCTAATTATTCCCCTTAGAACGAGTTTCTTCGCTGAACGCTAAGTTTGTAGGACTAGTGTTGCATTTCTTGTGACTAGTTTGGTTACATCTATCCAAACTATTATTACCAATTATATCAATTAATATATATCATATATAATATAGTGTAATAATGTATGCACTAAAAATCGATATTGTATTTATATTCTTGAGGTAAACAGTCGAGGCGAGTGTTGTTTGCTTGGCCTATGGTGAAAGTCGAAACTTTAGCCTAAAACAAAAGTTTAGTTTTGTTCCAGTTTTGTTGTAATGCGAGCCCTGGGGTGTCTAAGGTCATTTTGTTAACTTACATCGTTATAAATCTATTTTTTTTTTTGTTAGTAAAAATTTTCGCAATATTCAGAGGTTGTGTTATAAAAGTAAAAAAAAAAATTGCAATTCGGAGGAAAAAAAACAACATTTTTTTAAAAAACTTTCGATAGATTTGGATTTTTTTTATATACGTATTAAATTTAGGAACATATTCCATTAATTCCAAAAAAAAAAACAACATTTTTATGTCTTAGAAATTGTACTAATTGAGTAATCTACTTGACTAATAACTGACTCTGACTTCAACACTTAATTTTAAACAAACAACAGTTATAAACAAACAAGATAATAGTTTTATTTCACCGGTATAGGATCACAGAAAAAAAAAATTACTCCTGCCAACGCTGAAGAGTTTGTCGCCAGGTAAAAATGTCTAATTTATCTGAACAATGAGCAAATCACGCCTTTAATAAAAATTTTAAAAAAAGTAATAAAAATTGTTTGATAGATTAAAAACCCACGAGCTCATTCGGTCCTTCACGGCTTTAGGCCAGGGCTGCCAATCTGGCTATTTTTTTATCCAAATGTAAATAGTTCAAGAACAATACTGATATAAATAAAATTCTATCACATAAAAGATCTGGATAATATATCGTCACACAGGTAAAACATTTTGATCATTCACTAAATATTTAGTATAATCAATAATACAATATTTTCTGATCTTTTATGGATAATCCTTCAAATAAATAGTTGGCAGCACCTGCGTCTAGCCCATGTTCCAATGGGGTGATCATACTATGATAGTTTATGAGGCTAAACTCTCAGTTCTACATGTAACATTTTCACAATTTAATTTAGGTGTTCTTCTAAAATTTATAGTGATTTTTTTTTGGTGTGAAATATAGATTATTGAGAGATACGTTCAGAAAGTTTGAAATAATTTATGCATCATATTTTAAGAGAAAAATTGTTTTTTTCTCCAAAAATTAATTTATATCACAAATAAATTGCGCCAATTTTAAAAGAACTGTGATTTGATACGAACCGCACACACCTTTGCATGCGTTGTTTACGACGCCATTTCGGTCGCCAGGCAACGCAACCTATACACAACAGTAACAATCTGGGGATGTCGGTACCAAAAAAAAAAATATATGCAAATATAAAACAATAATTAGTGATCATGAACTTCACATTCACTTGTTAAAAGACAGACAATGTTTGTTTTTTTAAATAAGTGAAGTTTAATACTAAAATGTGATTGTGCGCGTGTGTGTGTTAGTGGGAGACTGCGGAAGGGTGTGAGAGAGTTTTCCTGTGTGTGGGTGTATGTGTGTGTTTGACTTGTATTTTATACCATCTGATAGTGCAATGAAGGGCAAACGTTTTGGATGAGATATTTATATGAGTCGATGTGATTTAACCAGGATTTTAAAAAATGTAATCTCGGGCAATGTGGCCCCGTGTTTGCCCCTCCAGAGTCATAGCATTCCCACGCCTGAACACACACACACACACACACTCACACGTACACATACACGTAAACACATAAGTAAACGAAGGAACAATTTCTAAATTGATGAGTCAAACTGCAAATGAAAAACAAACATTTCCTGGACTTTCAACCAAATGTTATCTGATAACTTATGTGTTTATAGAAAAAAAAAACACTTACATTCTAATGTGTTTTTTTTTTTTTTTAAAATAAAACCACACCACACCCCCCCCAAACCCCACACCCCCCCCTCCCCCCAAAAACAAAATCCTGGAAACGGCCTTGTCTAATGTATTATCAATTAATCAACAAATAAGATCTATAAAATCATGAACAGTATTACAGAACTCAAATCATTTAAAAAAAATATATATATATTTTAATTATGAAGCGTGGGTCTATATATTTATATGCATATATCTGAATTAATATCAATAATACTGAAATAAAAAAGATTACCGAAAATCAATAATATACATTGATTCCAGCTGAACGGTAGAACTGAAAATATCAACAATGTCATATATGACATGTCAATCAATATGTAATCAATCGTCATTAATAAAATCACATATAATCGATTACCAGAATTGATACTCTACATATAAGTCATCTAATCAAGAGATTGGGGGAGGGGGTGGACTCGGGCTTGCCCCGCCCGCCCCCTCGGTCTGTCATTATCATAACGCCACAATGTCCCCGATGTGCTGGCTCTGCAACTGCATCTTCATCTCGATGACGCTGTACTGGACAAGGGACAGCGCCAGGCTGCCGGCCAGGATGAAGACCTTGGTCTGGACACACAGGAAGTAGCTGTACCCGAACGCCATTGCGCAGCCGCCGGCGTGGAACATCCGGTAGGACGCGAAGGCGGCTTCCGGCTTGTGACTGAAGAGAACCCCGAACAGAGCTGGAATGAAATGACAAAGAAACAGGAAGTGGAATTAGTCACAGACGAGATGGGAGAAACCGTTACACATTAGGCTTGAAAAAAGGTTTTACATTTCTCTCTGCACAATTTATTTTTCGAATGTGTTTTTTTTTTCTAATTTTAAATTTAAAAAGTGTGTAAGTACTTTTAGAAAGAATCAAACTGGAATGGACATTTGTGTGCACTCTTTGATTTTATTTGTTAAGTTACTTTTTACTACTTTTTTTTTACCAATGGGATTTTGGTTGGACAGTGGAAAAAAGAGAACTATTTTTAGACAAGAAACGAACCCCCCCACACCTTTCTAAGAGCCCATACGTGTGGTAAGGGAGATAATTTATTTAGTGTATCCCTCCCTCTAAGAGTCCATACGTGTGGTAAGGGAGATAATTTCTTTAGTTTATCCCTCCCTCTAAGAGTCCATACGTGTGGTAAGGGAGATAATTTCTTTAGTTTATCCCTCCCTCTAAGAGTCCATACGTGTGGTAAGGGAGATAATTTCTTTAGTTTATCCCTCTGTCTCAGTGTCAGGCGCTCACTATCAGATCAGCTCTACAGGTCATAGGGGGGAGGGGCCCTAGGCAGTGACCCCACCCAGAAATGTGTGGGGGCCCTGGAAAAAAATTACAGGTTCAAGCCGTCTAAGTCAGATTTTAAAAGAGTCAATACGTGAAGGGGCCCCCTTTCAGAGCCAGACTTACGAATAGCGAAGCCCAATTTAATGGATGCTTGCTAGGGCCCTCTTCTAATTTTGTTTACAATAACATGACTGATTGTTATATTGCTAAATGTAAATTGCGGTTCCCCCTGCCAGGCACAGGGGGCCCAATTAGGAGGAACCTGTCAAATCGGCCTAAGGTCGGCCCAAGCCCCTATAATATTGATGGGGGGGGGGTCCTGTGCGTTTGCCTATCTAGCACTAGAACAGCCGTGCCCACTGTATGGTGGGTAAACGTGAAGATATCACCATGGTGCCAACTGCAAGCTCATACGCAACACAAGGGGAAAAAATGTTTCTACTGAACACACAGAGAAAATATAGTAGAGCACAATGGGTGAATTCTATTTGAGGGGAAGTTTCTTTTCATGTCCACTGTATTTCATGTCACGATATTCAGTGTGGCTAACTGGAACTGACCTCGGCTAGCAAACCCCAGGTTTTATTTTATTTCTTAACCTTATTAGTCCGTGCTTATTGACTAAAAACATCGACTTTAAACAAACAGATCTTAACAGAACAATTACATGAATCCCACCCGAAGTATAAATGTTAATAAAAAGTGAGACTTATACAATATTTTCATATCCTCAGTGAAATAATAATAATGATATGAAATCAAATTTATCCGTTTTTTTTGTAAAAGCATCTAGTTATTTATTTGTTTTAAAACAAAGGCCTGTCTTCAAAGATATATCATGGATTTGAATTAAAAATTTATTTATTTAATACGATTCTATTTTAAATTTGACTTAATTCCATTTTCTTAAGTCTTGTGTGTGTGTATGTATGTGTGTGTGTGTATGTGTATTTTAGTGTGAATATGTGTGTGTGTGTGTGTGTGTATATGTTTGTGTGTCTGTCACAGTGTGGCACAATTCAGGCTCTTCAAGTTTTCCTTCTTCCATTTCCTTCAAGTGTCACTCCTGTCCAAACTCCCGGCATTAGGGGGACTCTCCCTGACTCTCCCCCCTCCACCCCACCCTCACTACCCTAGGTCTCTCATCTAAACTGAACTCGAAGTGGACTTTTAATTTATCTTTAAGAGCCAGAGAGTAACTCTATCATCAAAATACTTTCTTCGCCATCTTCTATTTTTTTTTTAGTTTTAAATTTTGTTTTGGCACTGATTTAGTAAACAGTCACCATAAAGGAAGAAGATAACAGGCAGGAAATGAAGGTGGAATCAGTACAGAAGGTCTTTTATTGTTCTATAGCGTGTCTCTCCAAACTTACTCAAATAAAATATGATAAAAAAATCTCAGTTTTTATTGTAAGGTAAAAACTGAAATTATTTGTTTTTATTTTTGTTGCTTCCCTTTTTTTTTTTCTTCTGTGCCGCCCCGTAATTTGGTTCATGAATTTGGTGTGAAATACAACCGGGAAATAGGGGTCAAGTGTTATTTATCTCTCTCTCTCTCTCTCTCTCTCTCTCTCTCTCTATCTATCTATCTATCTATCTATCTATCTATCTATCTATCTATCTATCTATCTATCTATTGGGGTAAAGTGTTATTTATCTCTCTCTCTATCTATCTATCAAGCTATCTATCTATTTGTCTGTCTGTCTCTCTGTCTATCTATCTATCTGTCAGTCTGTCCATCTATCTATCTCAATATATTATCTATCTATCTATCTATCTATCTATCTATCTATCTATCTATCTATCTATCTATCTATCTATCTATCTATCTATCTATCTATCTATCTATCTATCTATCTATCTATCTATCTATCTATCTATCTATCTATCTGTCTATCTATCTATCTATCTATCTATCTATCTATCTATCTATCTATCTATCTATCTATCTATCTATCTATCTATCTATCTATCTATCTATCTATCTGACTATATATCTGCCTGCACGTCTGTCTCTACTCTCTATCTATCTAATCGCAGGATGTAAGCCCAACCTCTAAAGACCACAAATCACCGAGTTCCCAATCTCCACCGTCCCCATGTTGTTCAACCATAACTTTAAAAGCACGTCCCCCCCTAAAACACAACAAGAAAGTCTTACTGTAAGTCTGCGTCTGCCAGATGGCGTCACACAGCCCCAGGCATGCGGCCACCACGTAAAAATTCGGCCGATCCTCCTGGTGGGGCTTCCAGAGCCACAGGACGATCAGGAGCCCGGCGTTGAAGGTGGCTCCGGCCGCGATGAAGGCGAACCTCTTGATGTGCTTGGAGAAGCAGCCAATGGTGACGGAGCTGACCGCGCTGACCGTTCCGAAACAGATGAGGATTGGTCCAATGTTGTGCATCCCCATGGCGCAGTTGACGTAGGCCTGTTCCCAGAGGAGGAAAAAAACACAAACAAAACAAAAACTCGTCATTAGATTTAAGTTGATTTATTTATTGTGTTAGAATAATTGTATAAATCAGTGGTTTATCAAATTTTTTGGTTAGTATTTGTGAGCCACTAAGAAAAACGGTTCAATATATAGGATAGATATCAAGGGACACAAATCAATTGTTATGAAAGATTTTTAGTGTTGATTGTTTAGACAAAATGTAGGTATTGTATGACATTTCTAAAAGATAACTTCGATTTGTAAAAATACACACACACACACATATATATATATATATATATATATATATATATATATATATATATATATTGTAAAGGATGCTATTTATGTGAACTGTGCAGACCCGTAGCTAACTTTTATGGCGCCCTGTGCAAGTTACAATTTTAGCGCCCGTCTCACAGTCTGAATAAGTGCAAAATAAAAAAAAAAATTAACAGCGCTCTTTGGAAGCCCCTTAATAGTGTGGCCCCCTGTTTGGCTGCACCATCCGTAACACTATCCGTAACACCGTTCATAAGATAATGCCGAACAGACATTTGAAACAACCATAAAACTAGGATTTTTATATGAAATCAGATCAACTTTATGTGCAGGGATTATTTGTAATTTTCTTTTATGAATAGTTTTATAGGAAATTGGGGTTCTTCATTATTACATCCAGTCAAAACAAAAAGTTACAAAAAATGCAGACAAAATACAGATAAGTTTTAAATTACAGACACGGGATTGGTTAGATGGGTTGATAGTTGATTATATGATAGTTGATTACATGATAGTTGATCACATGATAGTTAATTACATGATGGTTGATTACATGATAGTTGATTACGTGATAGTTAATTACATGATAGTTGATTACATGATAGTTGATTACATGATAGTTGATCACATGATAGTTGATTACATGATAGTTGATTACATGATTGTTGATTACATGATAGTTGATTACGTGATAGTTAATTACATGATAGTTGATCACATGATAGTTGATTACATGATAGTTGATCACATGATAGTTGATTACATGATGGACAGTTTTAAAGATAGATAGATAGGGATGCTGATAGCGTTAGTGATAGGCTTATTGATTTATGGATAGTTTATTGCTTTATTGATTCAATAACTAGCCATAGATATATTATTATTATTATTATTATAAGACGTAGTTTTATTTAGATAGTTGATTTAATGACTCATGGTTTTATAGACATATTTTTGGACCAATGGCTAGAATACTGGGTATAAAGAGGGAGAGAGAAGGAGAGAGAAAGGGAGAAAGAAGAAAAGAGAAAGAGAGAAAATGGGAGAAAGAGGAAGATAGAAAGAGAGAGAGGGAGAAAGAGGGAGTGAGAGAAAGAAAGGGAGCAAAAAAGATAGAAAGAAAGAAGAAGAGGTAGAGAAAGTGAAAAAGAGAGAGACAGAGGGAGAGAGAAAGGGAGAAAGAAAGAGAGAAAAATAGCGTGAAAAAGAGAGAGACAGTGAAAAGAAATCGTTCACCCATGTAATGTGTACATTTTTGCTGTCACTGTTCATCAGCCAGCAGCCAACAAACAAAGGGAGGTAATTTAACTCCAGTAACCACCGGAACTTGTTAGTAACGGGAGATGAGCATCTTTCATTTTCTCCTCTATAGAACTGGAGTAAGAGTTTATGCAGGGCCTCCTTACCCTATAGGAACGGCACCGTGCCTGGTGGGGGGGGGGTCCATTAACCTAAAGATGCCCAAGGAAGTTAAAAAGATGAACAACTACGAATGTACCGTAATTACACTGTTGAGAAGGGCCCAATACTTTGAGCTATGTTGGTGTTAAAGTGTCTTAGAGGCTGAAGACGCTCATACCAGGGCGATGAGTCTGTGTTAGTATCACGTATTACTAGCGATATGGCATGTAGTTTAGGGTATATTCATAAAGTACTTTCAGCATGTCACGTAGAATTAACGGGTTCAGAGTCACGTCGTACTTTCAGAGGATGAGGAGGTATAGGCACTGTCAGGTGATACTTTGAGCCGAAGTGATACTAAGAAACCAAGTAGTCAATCGGCTTTAAACCCAGGTCCTACACCTGAGGAGGAAACCTCAACTTACATTGGATAAAGTCACGTGGAACTATGAAAGTATCATGTCACACTTACATTGGATACAGTTCATGGACTATGAACATATCATGTCACACTTACATTGGATACAGTCACGTGGAACTAACAATGTATCATGTCACACTTACTTTGGATAAAGGTCGTGGCACTATGAAAATATCATGTCACACTAACTTTGGATACATTCACGTGACACTATGAAAGTATCATGTCACACTAACTTTGGATACATTCACGTGACACTATGAAAGTATCATGTCACACTTACTTTGGATAAAGGTCGTGGCATTATGAAAGTATCATGTCACACTAACTTTGGATACATTCACGTGACACTATGAAAGTATCATGTCACACATACCTATACAAATTATTTTGCTGGTAAAGTTTATTTAAGTAATCCAATAACATGGAATGTAATGAAAAGTATATATATATATATATATATATATATATATATATATATATATATATATATATACAAACAATTACAAACAATTGAACAATATAAAATAACTAACATTTTAAATAAAACACGTTAGGAAACAAAGAAATAAAAATTTAACATGTTGTGATAAAATGATCATGAGCTCTGAAAATAGAAAACTACAAAAGACAAATAAAGATAAGACATATAAATGAAATACTAACATATATATTTTAAAAAAGAGGTTACAAAATAAAAATAAAACAAAATATATTTGTAAAAACTAACAAACATAACATACAATCTGGCGCTATAAATTATTACACACTTTACCCAACATTTATAATCTAAAAAAAAAATATATATATATATACAAATCGGCAAAACTGTATCATTAGGAATTCACATCTCTACACTGGAGTAAAGTTGATCTGTCCAACCATACATACATACACACTCGACTCTCATTCCCACAAATCTCGGAATCACAATATAGAGTTTCAATTATACTTGATCCAATGATAATATATAAACTCGACGCTCGACTTAAGTTTTACCGGCCGATACATTGATTCTGTCTCGTGTTTGGGGCAATTTTCTGGTCTTAGAAAAAAAAATCATGTTATGTTGCTACGGAGAGAAAAGAAACTTATATAGAAACATGATTCGTTGATAGATGTAAACTTTCTTGATTTCAAAATATTAGTGGTGATGAAAGTAATATTCATAATGTAAATCTGGAATTCGTTTCTGTAGTGTTTTTATAAATGTAATATTTATATATAAAATTTAAATGAAATATTAATGAAAAATGAATTATTTTATTAAACAAGCCAGGCGGTTTATGTTTTTTATGAACTATCAGTCTAGTTTATCTATCTATCTATCTATCTATCTATCTATCTATCTATCTATCTATCTATCTATCTATCTATCTATCTATCTATCCGCATGATGTAACCTAAACGTTCGCCGAAATTTGAGATCCACACGAGAATTCTTGAATGTTAAATATCCAGAACTCAAAGTAGGTCACTCGCTGCCTATTGAGACAAGATTTGATTACGGCTTATCTCACCCGCATCCCATATTATCTTATTTCATCTCATTTTACCTCATTTTTTTTAATAAATATATTTTTTTGTCATTTTGCAACTCAACCCTCAAAATAAAAAAGACTTAAACAATTTCCAATAATTTAACTTAATTCCTTTCAATGTCGATATAAACTAGTTTTATAAAGAGACGTTAATGTCCTTATTGCTTTGTTGATGTTGTGTTTACAGAGACGATATTAGGGTTGTGATGGCCGTAGGCGTAAATGTTGTCATGTTAAGGGGGGACTTTGACTAAAATCACTGTACGGGGCACTGAAATCTCTATATGAGTTTCAAACATTAATTGTGTATATGTCCAAGTGCTTCATTATCAGTGATAGATGGCTTGTCCTAATTTTCTGCGAAATTGTACACACAAGGGGCAATTTAGTTGCCAGTGGGGGGGATGTGGGCCTAAGCAGTCGCCGACCCTTAGAAACGGCTTCAGCAGTGGTGTGTGTGATCTCAAATTATTCTCCGATACATCGTTTCTCATTTTACATTGCCCAATATTATCCCCCCCCCCATATTTTTAAACATTGCCCAATATTATCTCCCCTTTATATTTTTACGCCTGTTCGTTCTTCTAATTCAATGTGTAATATAAGAATCACATTAGTGTTGTTTTCGTTGACGAAAACTAAAACTAAAACCTTCGTTGACGAAAATGTTGACTTTTCGTCAACGAGAACTAAAACTAAAACTAAAATTAGCAGCAAGACTAAAACTAGACGAAAACTGAAATTATTACAGAAAAAGCGAAATAAAAACTAAAACTAAAATATAGTGTTGCTTTCGTTCACGAAAACTAAAACTAAAACCTTCGTTAACGAAAATGTTGACTTTTCGTCAACGAGAACTAAAACTATAACTAAAATTAGAAGCAAGACTAAAACTAGACGAAAACTAAAATTATTACAGAAAAAACGAAATAAAAACTGAAACTAAAATATGACCTGGGACTAAAACAACACTAAATCACATGATGAGACTTGTCATATCAATTACATTCTCAACTGGATCAAAACAAACATGGCGGCTTGACAGAGGAAAGGAAATAAAAAAAAAAAGTTGATGTAAGAATATCAGGAGCGGAGAAAAGAAACGGACCCCTAATGAAAATTTTCCGCTCCATGTTTATCTCCACCTTCCGGCTTCAGATAATTTACAAACTCATCTTTCTCTCCCCCTCCATCTCCCATCCATCCCTCAACTTCCATCCCTCATACCTTCACACATTCCCTTCTTCTCTCAACTTACCCCCCCCCCCCAACTCCTTCTTCACACATTGCCCCCTCTCTCTCACACACCCCCCTTTCATCGCCAAAGTTTAATCAATACGGTGTCAACAAAGAATTTTGTCACATTTTTTTTTCCTCACAACATTTATTACACGAAATGTTCTACACATAAAAATTTCTCGTGGCGAATTGTGTCCGCCATATTACTAAAAGGCATTTATTAGATGGTTTACAGCATAGACTATCTTTTTTAAGGCTGTCTCAACGATAATTATATTACTATTTATCAAATGAATTCATCAAAACTACAATATTCATAAAAAAAACAACAATAGACTGTCGAAATGGCGTACATGTATGTCGATTCTTTTTTTTTTTTTCTTCTTCTTTTCATTCAGTTTTAAATATAATAGAGCGTAGGGACTATGGGGGATAAAATGGAGATAGGAAAGCACTTGAAGTATTGCTACTGTACACCCTTTATTATGTTTGTTCATTGAACGGTAACGAACAAGGATTATACAATTAGAGAATCCATGCGGTAAGACTGATGAAGTGGTTTTACCGTAATACTGTGAAAAAATAGGTTTCAACTTGTTTCTTCGTGTTTTTTCTTTTTTTTAAAAAATGTATGATAATAAACTTTGTCTTTGTTTATGTTAGTGTGTGCGTGTGTGTTTGTGTGTGTGCCTGTGTGTGTGTGTGTGTGAGTTTGGAAGACAAACGGCTGATCTTTGTTCATTAGGGGAAGATGTTACGTTATTAATTACGGCTAAAAATCTGTTATAGTTGGGTTTTTTTTAAATTGATTGACGGAATGGGAAACGGATGGTCGTGCGGTTAAGCGTTCCACTGTTGATCTGAGGATGATGGGTTCGATCTTTGAGGACCAATGTAAGTCAGACTGGGAGTGTTAGTGCGTAAAGTACAGCAAAAAAAAAAAAAATTGAAATCGTTAATCTGTCACGCTGGAATAGTGTTGGGGGGGGGGGGACGATTAGCTGGTGTACAGACGTGACGTGCGACAGTTTGAAATCCCTGGACAGCGCTCATCCCCTCCCCTCCCCCCCTTCCCCCGCCCCCTACTTACCCATCAAAGCGATCCCCCCCCTCCCCCCCCCCGTGTTTGCTTCGGCTCCACCCGGCTGTCAGCTGTCGAAACCAGAGGCAGCGTTGACAGCTCACCGTAAGAATCTGTGATCAGAAGTAAATCCCCAGAGGTGGCAGTGACACTCACGTACACACACACACACACATACACATGTGCTAATAAACACACACACACACACACACACACATACACATGTGCTAATAAACACACACACACAAATGGCTCATGTAGCGCCAGTTGCTGGTGAAACCGATTCACTAAGCAGTACGGGTTGTTTTGAAAATCAAAACCGATGTTTTCGTATTCACATTTTTTTAATATTTGTTTTTTTAAGTGAAAGGAAAAGTCAGTTAGAAAAAAAAAAATATTTCAGGTGATATCCACCAATCCATTGACCGGTCAGTCTATCTATCTATCTATCTATCTATCTATCTATCTATCTATCTATCTATCTATCTATCTATCTATCTATCTATCTATCTATCTATCTATCTATCTATCTATCTATTTATCCATCCATCCATCCATCCATCCATCCATCCATCCATCCATCCATCCATCTATCTATCTATCTATCTATCTATCTATCTATCTATCTATCTATCTATCTATCTATCTATCTATCTATCTATCTATCTATCTATCTATCTATCTATCTATCCATCCATCCATCCATCCATCCATCTATGTATCTATCTATCTATCTATCTATCTATCTATCTATCTATCTATCTATCTATCTATCTATCTATCTATCTATCTATCTATCTATCTATCTATCTATCTATCTATCTATCTATCTATCTATCTATCTATTTATCCATCCATCCATCCATCCATCCATCCATCCATCCATCCATCTATCTATCTATCTATCTATCTATCTATCTATCTATCTATCTATCTATCTATCTATCTATCTATCTATCTATCTATCTATCTATCTATCTATCCATCCATCCATCCATCTATGTATCTATCTATCTATCTATCTATCTATCTATCCATCCATCCATCCATCCATCCATCCATCCATCCATCTATCTATCTATCTATCTATCTATCTATCTATCTATCTATCTATCTATCTATCTATCTATCTATCTATCTATCTATCTATCTATCTATCTATCTATCTATCTATCTATTTATCCATCCATCCATCCATCCATCCATCCATCCATCCATCCATCCATCCATCCATCTATCTATCTATCTATCTATCTATCTATCTATCTATCTATCTATCTATCTATCTATCCATCCATCCATCCATCCATCCATCCATCCATCCATCCATCCATCCATCCATCCATCTATCTATCTATCTATCTATCTATCTATCTATCTATCTATCTATCTATCTATCTATCTATCTATCTATCTATTTATCCATCCATCCATCCATCCATCCATCCATCCATCTATCTATCTATCTATCTATCTATCTATCTATCTATCTATCCATCCATCCATCCATCTATGTATCTATCTATCTATCTATCTATCTATCTATCTATCTATCTATCTATCTATCCATCCATCCATCCATCCATCCATCCATCCATCCATCCATCCATCTATCTATCTATCTATCTATCTATCTATCTATCTATCTATCTATCTATCTATCTATCTATCTATCTATCTATCTATCTATCTATCTATCTAACAACCTGTTTGTCTTCATGTCCAGTCTGTACACATGGATATGCCTGTCAGCTGTTTTTCTGTCTACGTGTCTGTTCGATATATTTCAGTTTTTTTCATCTATATATCAGTCTGTCTGTCTATCATTAACTATCTGTGTGCCAATTCTGTGTATATGTCAAAGTCTTTCAGCTTGCCTGTCTTCAAGTCTGTTTGGATTCTTTCAGTTTGTATATCTATTTATCAATCTGTCGGTCAGTCTATTTCTATATACATACATGAACTTGATCACAGCTGACCTGCATCTGTCATAACTCATTATCAGGGAAAGGTGTGGGGGGAGGGGGGGTTGTGGGGAAATCCGTTAGCTGTACATCGAGCTGAAAGATGTCAGAGATGGTGATGGTGGGTGCGGATGAAGGGGCGTATGTGTGAGCGTATTTGGAAGGGGGGGGGTGGGGGTGCTTTAATTAGAGCCATTGACAGGCGCATCTGAAAGGGATGGGGGAGGGGAGGTCATTCGACTTCCGTCCCTTATAACGATGGGAGGAAATGAAGTGAAGGAAGATGGAAGGAAAAAAAAAGAGAAGTTGATGGAGGAGGAGAAGGGTTGGAGTGGGTTGATCTCTAAGCGACAGGTTAGCGATCTATATGCTACTCGTTTTTTTTTCTTCTATCGATTGGGGAGCTGACCCTCTATGGGGGTCATGCACGAGAAATTGTGAATTGATGTATGTATGTATGTTGGGTATAACGTAAGTACACGTATGTTTATAGAATCAGTGGCTCTCAAAGATATTGTTTTGGACCATTACTTCATAAATCAAATACTGCATCATATATAAAGTTGTTTGTTTTTTTTAGTTTCATGACACATTGTTATCTGTGAATTTTTTTTTTATCTCCATGACTTAATGCATTAATTTATATACATCGATATGACAGTTATTTTATAGCAGCTAGTGAAACGAAGTGATCAAGATGTGGGGAAACTGTATAATAATTTAAAGTTAATTATAATTATATTTCGCCCCTTACGCTTTCGTCTGATGCATGATTCTGAAATCCCTCACCATCCATCGACTGTCTAAATAAATCTAACACATACAGGCACTCAGTACCTCAAGCAATTTAGTCAAGTGTCCTTGTCCACTCAGCACTCAGTACCTCAAGCAATTTAGTCAAGTGTCCTTGTCCACTCAGCACTCAGCACCTCAAGCAATTTAGTCAAGTGTCCTTGTCCACTCAGCACTCAGTACCTCAAGCAATTTAGTTAAGTGTCCTTGTCCACTCAGCACTCAGTACCTCAAGAAATTTAGTCAAGTGTCCTTGTCCACTCAGCACTCAGTACCTCAAGCAATTTAGTCAAGTGTCCTTGTCCACTCAGCACTCAGTACCTCAAGCAATTTAGTCAAGTGTCCTTGTCCACTCAGCACTCAGTACCTCAAGCAATTTAGTCAAGTGTCCTTGTCCACTCAGCACTCAGTACCTCAAGCAATTTAGTCAAGTGTCCTTGTCCACTCAGCACTCAGTACCTCAAGCAATTTAGTCAAGTGTCATTGTCCACTTGCACTCAGTACCTCAAGCAATTTAGTCAAGTGTCCTTGTCCACTCAGCACTCAGTACCCTCAAGCAATTTAGTCAAGTGTCCTTGTCCACTCAGCACTCAGTACCTCAAGCAATTTAGTCAAGTGTCATTGTCCACTCTGCACTTTCCATTAGTCTTTTATGGCTCGCTCCCTTTCAAATCTGTTAAATTGAAACCTAAGCAACTGACGGGAGCCCTTCACTTCACAATGGGCCCCCTTCAAGTATTAATTTCTGTTAACTCTGACGCTACAGGGCCACAGAATGTACCGTACCTTAGCCGAGAGCCTATACATGTCTCTTATTTCTGCCCAGGGGCTCCTAAACCTCTGAAAATATCTGCCTCGGGCTCCCAAACTTCTATTGAACTTTCTGCCTAGGTCTTTAATATAGCTAAGGCCGTCTCTTCGCCCACCGTTCTACTCAATACTATAAAGTCCTTGTATTGTTATTAGTAAGGAAGTGTTAGTTTCAGTCTTTAGTATCCCGCCAGCAATGAGACCACCGCGCTACTGGCGAACAGTTCACATGTTTACTTTCTCCATGGGGATGTAGGTAGAAAATAGCCTGACATCGAGCCAGCCATATTGTTAGTTTGTTTTGTTGACTTGTACTTTAATCCCTGGACTGTGTGTGTGGGGGGGGGGTCAAATATTCAATTAGGATCTACTAAATGGTCAGTTGTAGCGTATTTCCTGTCAATAAGAAAGAAGTCAGAATTTACTTAACAAGAAATTCTGTTTACGGTTTAAGCGGAACCATGACTCAATAGTCATTTTCTGTTGGAATACAAACAAACACACAACCAAAATAGGTCAATGTTGGTACTTTGTGTTGGTACATTGAGGTGGTACATTGTGTCGGTACATTGTGTTGGTACATTGAGGTGATACATTGTGTCGGTACATTGTGTTGGTACATTGAGGTGGTACATTGTACATTGTGTAGGTACATTGTGTTGGTACATTGAGGTGGTACATTGTGTCGGTACATTGTGTTGGTACATTGAGGTGGTACATTGTGTCGGTACATTGTGTTGGTACATTGTGTTGGTACATTAAGGTGGTAAATTGTGTCGGTACATTGTGTTGGTACATTGAGGTGGTACATTGTGTCGGTACATTGTGTTGTTCCATTGTGTTGGTACATTAAGGTGGTAAATTGTGTCGGTACATTGTGTTGGTACATTGAGGTGGTACATTATTGTAGTACGTTGTGGCGGTACATTGTGTTGGTACATTATTGTGGTACATTGTGGCGGTACATTGCTTTGGTACATTGTGTTGGTACATTGTGTCGGTACATTGTGGTGGTACATTGCTTTGGTACATTGTGTTGGTACATTAAGGTGGTAAATTGTGTCGGTACATTGTGTTGGTACATTGAGGTGGTACATTGTGTTGGTGCATTATGTCGGTACATTGTGGTGGTAAATTTTGTTGGTATATTATGTTGATACATAATAGCGGTACATTGTGTCGGCACACCAAAGCCACAATCTGATATGCTAAATGTTGGCAATCAATAACTGAATTACCAAAATACGAATGTGTCTTAGGTGGGGGGATGTTTCGTCGTTTGGCGTTGTTGCGGGTCTTTTTTTTTTAATAATAAAGCTTGTAGTAGCTATAAGAATTCAGTCAACATGAATAACTAAGTCGACTCGAGTGAAGTAATAACAATAACAGTATTTAATTCTGGAACATGAACTGACATCCAAGGTAAATTCAAGAGGAGTACAATATAAAGCTATGAACATGCATCCGCATATCTCGATGCCCAAAGCTAGACTCTACTCACAGTATGCATCTGCATCCTATGATGCCCAGAGCTACTGATTATAAAACAAACCAAGTGCTCCCAACTGTCGGTTTAGTTAGTATACGTCATTTCTACCAAATGACGTATATACTAGAACTCTCAATAATGTACAACTCAAGATTGCGGGATGACGCCATGGATACTGTGGTGGGCGGAGCCTACCGAC
>JAGDYQ010000003.1:5719444-5731382 GCA_021962125.1 Bulinus truncatus
TTTCTTCGTTCGAACACGTATTGCTAAACAAAACTCGTCATTAGAGATGTTCATTTATTTATTGTGTTGAAATAATTTTATAAATCAGTGGTTGTCAATTTTTTTTGTTAGTATTTGTGAGCCACTAAGAAAAACGGTTCAATATATAGGCTAGACATAAAGGGACACAAATCAATTGTTATGAAAGATTTTTAGTGTTGATTGTTTAGACAAAATGTAGGTATTGTATGACATTTCTAAAAGATAACTTCGATTTGTAAAAATACATATATATATATATATATATATATATATATATATATCACAATGTAATTTTATCTTCCGTCGCCTTTTATATACTGAACAGACATCACAACAGAAACACTGATAACAAAATTAACAAAATCCTTTTAAAGATCACTCTTTAATTCGTATCAGCAGAATATCATTTACGAAACCACTGAACTACAACAGCTAACTGACCACGTCTACTCTAATAACTAGGCCAAAGAGCGACATCTCATAGCATATATATATATAAATATATATATATATGTATATATATATATATATATATATATATATATATATATAAATTGTTACAACTTGATATTTTACAGAATGACACACAGGACACGTGGGTTCAATAATGACTAGACTGATACATTTATTTATTACACAAATTTACTAAACATTAATTCCATAACCAAACTGATAAATCCACATAGGAAACAAAATCACTGCCGGCCACAAACGAGTCCAACGTGTACTCTCTAGGTCACCAACTCCTTGTTCTCTAAAACAACAAGCAATTAACTACACATGTCCGGTCCACACCTACAAAATCAGGTCACGTCACTCGTCGTCACGCATCGTCCTCATCTCTTGTTTTTACACACCTGTCCAGGTGACGACTGGTCCAGCGCCGTGTGTAGAAAATAAGAGGGTCACAACAATATATATATATATATATATATATATATATATATATATATATATATATATATTTGAGAGAGAGAGAAAGAGAGAGAGAGAGAGAGAGAGAGAGAGAGCAGACCCGTAGCTAACTTTTGTGGCGCCCTGTTCGAGTTACAATTTTAGCGCCCGTCTCACAGTCTGAATAAGTGCAAAATAAAAAAAAAATTTGACAGCGCTCTTTGGAAGCCCCTTCATAGTGTGGCGCCCTGTTTGGCTGCACCATCCGTAACGCCATTCATAAGATAATGTCGAACAGACATTTGAAACAACCCTAAAACTAGAATTTTTATATTAAATCAGATCAACTTTATGTGCAGGGATTATTTGTAATTTTCTTTTATGAATAGTTTTATAGGAAATTGGGGTTCTTCATTATCACATCCAGACAAAACAAAAAGTTACAAAAATGCAGACAAAATACAGATAAGTTTTAAATTTCAGACACGGGATTGGTTAGATGGGTTGATAGTTGATTACATGATAGTTGATCACATGATAGTTGATTACATGATAGTTGATCACATGATAGTTGATCACATGATAGTTGATTACATGATAGTTGATCACATGATAGTTGATCACATGATAGTTGATTACATGATAGTTGATTACATGATAGTTGATTAATGATAGTTCATTACATGATAGTTGATCACATGATAGTTGATCACATGATAGTTGATTATATGATGGACAGTTTTAAAGATAGATAGATAGGGATGCTGAAAGCGTTAGTGATAGGCTTATTGATATATAGATAGTTTATTGCTTTATTGATTCAATAACTAGCCATAGATATATTATTATTATTATTATTATAAGACGTAGTTTTATTGATAGATAGTTAATTTAATGACTCATGGTTTTATAGACATATTTTTGGACCAATGGCTAGAATACTGGGTATAAAGAGGGAGAGAGAAGGAGAGAGAAAGGGAGAAAGAAGAAAAGAGAAAGAGAGAAAAGGGGAGAAAGAGGAAGGTAGAAAGACAGAAAGGGAGAAAGAGGGAGTGAGAGAAAGAAAGAAAGGGAGCAAAAAAGAGAGAAAGAAAGAAGAAGAGGCAGAGAGAGAAAGTGAAAAAGAGAGAGAAAGAGGGAGAGAGAAAGGGAGAAAAAGAGAGAAAAATAGCGTGAAAAAGAGAGAGAGAGACAGTGAAAAGAAATCGTTCACTCATGTAATGTGTACAATTTTGCTGTCACTGTTCATCAGCAGGCAGCCAACAAACAAAGGGAGGTAATTTAACTCCAGTAACCAACGGAACTTGTTAGTAATGGGAGATGAGCGGCTATCATTTTCTCATCTATAGAAACTGGAGTAAGAGTCTATGCAGGGCCGACTTACCCTAGAGGAACAGTCGGCTCCGTGCCTGGTGGTGGGGGAAGGTCCATTAACCTAAAGATGCCCACGGAAGTTAAAAAGATGAACAACTACGAATGTACCGTAATTACACTGTTGAGAAGGGCCCATACTTTGAGCTATTTTGGTGTTAAAGTGTCTTAGAGGCCGAATACGATCATACCAGGGTGATGAGTCTGTGTTAGTATCACGTATTACTAGCGATATGGCATGTAGTTTAGGGTATATTCATAAAGAACTTTTATCATGTCACGTAGACTTAGCCAGTTCAGTGTCACGTGGTACTTTCAGAGGATGAGGAGGTATAGGCACTGTCCGGTGATACTTTGAGCCGAAGTGCTACTAAGAAACCCATTAGTCAATCGGCTTTAAACCCAGGTCCTACACCTGAGGAGGAAACCTCAACTTACATTGGATACAGTCACGTGGAACTATGAAAGTATCATGTCACACTTACATTGGATACAGGTAATGGACTATGAAAATATGTCACACTAACTTTAGATACATTCACGTGGCACTATGAAAGTATCATGTCACACTTACATTGGATAAAGGTCGTGGCACTATGAAAGTATCATGTCACACTTACATTGGATAAAGGTCGTGGCACTATGAAAGTATCATGTCACACTAACTTTGGATACAGTCACGTGGCACTATGAAAGTATCATGTCACACATACCTATAAAAATTATTTTGCTGCTAAAGTTTATTTAAGTAATCCAATTACATGGAATGTAATGAAAAGTATATATATATACACACACAAACAGTTACAAACAATTGAACAATATAAAATAACTAACATTTTAAATAAAACACGTTAGGAAACAAAGAAATAAAAATTTAAAATGTTGTGATAAAATGATCATGAGTTCTGAAAATATAAAAATACAAAAGACAAATAAAGAATAGACATATAAATGAAATACTAACATATATATTTATAAAAAGAGGTTACAAAATAAAAGTAAAAAAAGAAATATATGTAAAAACTAACAAACATGACATACAATCTGGCGCTATAAATTATTACACATTTTACCCAACATCTATAATCTAAAAAAAAAAAAATATATACAAATCGACAAAACTGTATCATTAGTAATTCACATCTCTACACTGGAGTAAAGTTGATCTGTCCAACCATACATACATACACACTCTACCCTCATACCCACAAATCTCGGAATCACAATATAGAGTTTCAATTATACTTGATCCAATGATAATATATAAACTCTGTCTCGTGTTTGGGGCAATTGTCTGGTCTAAGAAAAAAAAAAAGAAAACACGTTTTGTTGCAAAGGAGACAAAATGATTCGTTGATAGATGTAAACTTTCTTGATTTCAAAATGTTAGTGCTAATGAAAGAAATATTTATAATGTAAATCTGCACATTTGTTTCTATCGTGTTTTTATAAATATAATATTTATTTATGAATTTTAATTAAAACAATACTGAAAAATTTAATATTTTATTTAACAAGCCAGGCGGTTTATGTTTTCTTATGAACTATCAGTCTAGTCTATCTATCTATCTATCTATCTATCTATCTATCTATCTATCTATCTATCTATCTATCTATCTATCTATCTATCTATCTATCTATCTATCTATCTATCTATCTATCTATCTATCTATCTATCTATCTATCTATCTATCTATCTATCTATCTGTCTGTCTGTCTGTCTGTCTGTCTATCTATGTATGTATGTATCTATCTATCTATCTATCTATCTATCTATCTATCTATCTATCTATCTATCTATCTATCTATCTATCTATCTATCTGTCTGTCTGTCTGTCTGTCTGTCTGTCTGTCTGTCTGTCTATCTATCTATCTATCTAACCGCATGATGTAACCTAAATGTTCGCCAAAATTTGAGATCCACAAGAGAATTCTTGAATGTTAAACATCCAGAACTCACAGTAGGTCACTGGCTGCCTATTGAGACAAGATTTGATTACGGCTTATCTCACCGTATCCCATATTATCTTATTTCATCTCATTTTACCTCATTTTTTTTCAATAAATATATTTTTTGTCATTTTGCAACTCAACCCTCAAAAAAAAACTAAAACAATTTCCTATAATTTAACTTGATTCCATTCAATGTCGATATAAACTAGTTTTATAATGAGACGTTATTGTCCTTATTGCTTTGTTGATGTTGTGTTTACAGGGACGATATTAGGGTTTTGATGGCCGTAGGCGTAAATGTTGTCATGTTTGGGGGGGGGGCTTTGACTAAAATCACTGTACGGGGCACTGTAATCTCTATATGAGTTCCAATTAGTCATTCTGTATATGTCCCAGTGCTTCATAATCAGGGATAGATGGCTTGTCCTAATTTTCTACGAAATTTTCCACGCAAGAGGCGCCAGTTGCCAGAGAAGGGATGAGGGGCTAAGCAGTCGCCGACCCTTAGAAACGGCTTCAGCAGTGGTGTGTGTGATCTCAAATTATTCTCTCGATACATCATTTCTCATTTTTAAACATTACCCCAATATTATCTCCTCTTATATTTTTACGCCCATGTGTTTACGTTCTTCTAATTCAATGTGTAATAAGAATCACATGATGAGACTTGTCATATCAATTACATTCTCAACTGGATCAAAACAAACATGGCGGCTTGACAGAGGAAAGGAAATAAAAAAAAAAAGTTGATGTAAGAATATCAGGACCGGAGAAAAGAAACGGACCCTAATGAAAATCTTCCGCTCCATATTTATCTCCACCTTCCGGCTTCAGATAATTTGCAAACTCATCTTTCTCTCCCCTTCCATCTCCCATCCCTCAACTTCCCTCACTCTTTCTTTCACACGTTCCCTTCTTCTCTCAAACCCCCCCCCTCCCCCTTTCATCGCCAAACAAAGTTTAATCAATATGGTGTCAACAAAGAATTTTGTCACATTTTTTTTTCTCACAGTATTTATTACACGAAATGTTCTACACATAAAAAATTTTCGTGGTGAATTGTGTCCGCCATATTACTAAGGGCATTTATTTATTAGGTGGTTTACAGCATTGATGTATACGACTTATGTTTCAAGGAATGTCTCAATAATAATTATATTACTAATTATCAAATGACGTCATCAAAATTAGAGTATTTATCAAAAGGCGTATGTCATTGTTTTTTTTTTTAAATTCAGTTTTAAATATAATAGAACGTAATAGGACGTAGGGGATAAAATGGAGATAGGAAAGCACGTGCACTATTGCTGCTATACGCCTTTTTTGTTTGTTCATTGAACGGTGACGAACAAGGATGATGCATTTTTGAGAATCCATGAAGTTGTTTTACCGTAATACTGTGAAAAAATAGGTTTCGACTTGCTTCTTCCTGTTTAAAAAAAAAAATGGATGATAATGAACGTTGTATTTGTTTATGTTAGTGTGTGCGTGCATGTGTGTGTGTGTGAGTTTGGAAGACAAACGACTGATCTTTGTTCATGAGGGGAAGTTGTTACGTCATTAATTACGACTAACCATCTGTTATAGTTGATTTTTTAATTGATTGACGGAATTGGGGAAATGGTGGATGGTCGAGCGGTTAAGTGTTCCACTGTCGATCTGAGGATGATGGGTTTGATCTTTGAGGACCAATGTAAGTCAGACTAGGGAGTGTTAGTGCGTAAAGCACAACACACACACACACGAAAATGAAATCGTTAATCTGTCACGCTAGAATAGTGTGGGGGGACAAATAGCTGGTGTACAGACGTGACGTGAGACAGTTTGAAATCCCTGGACAGCGCTCAACACCCCCCCCGCCTGCTACTTACACATCAAAGCGATTCCCCCGTGTTTGCTTCGGCTCCACCCGGCTGTCAGCTGTCGAAACCAGAGGCAACGTTGACAGCTCACCTTAAGAATCAGTGATCAGAAGTAAATCCCAGAGGTGGCAGTGACACACACACACACATACATACATACATATACACATACACATGTCCTAACACACACACACACACACACACACACACACAAATGGCTCACGTAGCGCCAGTTGCTGGCGAAACCGATTCACTAAGCAGTAGGGCTTGTTTTGAAAATTAAAACCGATGTTTTCGTATTCACATTTTTTTTTAATATTTATTTTTTTAATTGAAAGGTCAGTTAGAAAAAAAATATTTCAGGTCATATCCACCCATCCATTGACCGGTCTATCTATCTATCTATCTATCTATCTATCTATCTATCTATCTATCTATCTATCTATCTATCTATCTATCTATCTATCTATCTATCTATCTATCTATCTATCTATCTATCTATCTAATTATCCATCCATCCATCCATCCATCCATCCATCCATCCATCCATCTATCTATCTATCTATCTATCTATCTATCTATCTATCTATCTATCTATCTATCTATCTATCTATCTATCTATCTATCTATCTATCTATCTATCTATCTATCTATCTATCTATCTATCTATCTATCTAACAACCTGTCTGTCTTCATGTCCAGTCTGTACACATCGATATGTCTGTCAGCTGTTTTTCTGTCTACGTGTCTGTTTGATAGATTTCAATTTTTTTCATCTATATATCAGTCTGTCTGACTATCGTTAACTATCGGCGTGCCAATTCTGTGTATATGTCAAAGTCTTTCAGCTTGCCTGTCTATCTGCCTGTCTTCAAGTCTGTTTGTTTTCTTTCAGTTTGTATATCTATTTATCAATCTGTCGGTCAGTCTATTTCTATATACATACATGAACTTAATCACAGCTGACCTGCATCTGTCATAACTCATTATCAGGGAAAGGTGGGGGGGGGGGGGTTGTGGGGAAATCCGTTAGCTGTACATCGGGCTGAAAGATGTCAGAGATGGTGATGGTTGGTGGGTGCGGATGAAGGGGCGTATGTGTGAGCGTATGTGGGGGGGTGCTTTAATTAGAGCCATTGACAGGCGCATCTGAAAGGTGGGGGGGGGGAGGGGAGGTCATTCGACTTCCGTCCCTTATAACGATGGGAGGAAATGAAGTGAAGGAAGATGGAAGGAAAAGAAAAAAAAGAGAAGTTGATGGAGGAGGAGAAGAAGGGTTGGAGTGGGTTGATCTCTAAGTGACAGGTTAGCGATCTATATGCTACTCGTTTTTTTTTCTCTATCGATTGGGGAGCTGACCCTCTATGGGGGTCATGCACGAGAAATTGTGAATTGATGTATGTATGTATGTTGGGTATAACGTAAGTACACGTATGTTTATAGAATCAGTGGCTCTCAAAGATATTGTTTTGGACCATTACTGCATAAATTAAATACTGCATCATTTACAAAGTTGTTTTTGTTTAGTTTGATGACACATTGTTATCTGTGAATTTTTTTTTATCTCCATGACTTAATGCATTAATTTATATAGATCGATATGACAGTTATTTTTTATAGCAGCAGCTGGAACGAAGTGATCAAGATGTGGGGATACTGTGTAATATTTTAAAGTTAATTATAATTATATTCGCCCCTTACGCTTTCGTCTGATGCATGATTCTGAAATCCCTCATCACCCATCGACTGTCTAAATAAATCTAACACATACAGGCACTCAGTACCTCAAGCAATTTAGTTAGGTGTCATTGTCCACTCTGCACTTTCCATTAGTCTTTTATGGCTCGCTCCCTTTCAAATCTGTTAAATTGAAACCTAGGCAACTGCCGGGAGCCCTTCACTTAGCAATGGGCCCCCTTCTAGTATTAATTTCTATTAACTCTGATGCTACAGGATCATATAATGTACTTTAGCCGAGGGCCTATAAACGTCTCTTATTTCTGCCCAGGGGCCCCAAAACCTCTGAAAAAATCTGCCTTGGGATCCCAAACTTCTATTGAACTTTCTGCCTAGGTCTGTAATATAGCTAAGGCCGTCTCTTCGCCCACCCTTCCTTACTCAATACTATAAAGTCCTTGTATTGTTATTAGTAAGGAAGTGTTAGTTTCAGTCTTTAGTATCCCGACAGCAATGAGACCACCGCGCTACTGGCGAACAGTTCACATGTTTACTTTCTCCAGGGGATGTAGGTAGAAAATAGCCTGACAACGAGCCAGCCAAATTGTTAGTTTGTTTTGTTGACTTGCACTTTAATCCCTGGACTGGGGGTGGGGGGTGGGTCAAATATTCAATTAAGATCTACTAAACGGTCAGAAATTATGTTTACGGTTTAAGCGGAACCATGACTCAATAGTCATTTTCTGTTGGAATACAAACAAACACACAACCAAAATAGGTCAATGTTGGTACATTGTGGTGGTACATTGTGGTGGTACATTGTATCGGTACATTGTGTTGGAACATTGTGGTGGTACATTGTATCGGTACATTGTGGTGGTACATTGTATCGGTACATTGTGTTGGTACATTGTGGTGGTACATTGTATTGGTACATTGTGTTGGTACATTGTGGTGGTAAATTTTGTTGGTACATTGTGTCGGCACCACACCAAAGCCACAATCTGATATGCTAAATGTTGACCATCAATAACTGAATTACCAAAATACGAATGTGTTTTAGGTGGGGATGTTTCGTCGTTTAACGTTTTTGTGGGTCCTTTTTTTTAATAATAAAACTTGTAGTAGCTATAAGAATTCAGTCAACACGAATAACTAAGTCGACTCCAGTGAAGTAATAGCAATAACAGTATTTAATTCTGGAACATGAACTGACATCAAGGTATATTCAAGAGGAGTACAATATAAAGCTATGAACATGAACTGACATCAATGTAAATTCAAGAAGAGTACAATATAAAGCTATGAACATCCATCCGCATATCTCGGTGCCCATAGCAAGACTCTACTAAAATATGCATCCGCATATCTCGGTGCCCAAAGCAAGACTCTACTAAAACATACATCCGCATCCTATGATGCACAGAGCTCGACTGATTACAAAACAAACCATGTGCTTCTAACTGTCGGTTTAATATACGTCATTTCTACCAAATTATGTATACACTAGAACTCTCAAGAATCTACAACTCAAGATGGCGGGAAGACGCCATGGATACTGTGGTGGGCGGAGCCTACCGGATCGCGTCATCAAACCTAGACAATACTATTTCTCCAAAGCAGGCCCGTAGCGTGCGGGGGGGCAGGGGGGGCCGGGCCTCCCTGCGTTGTCTGCCCCCCCCTGCTTATTTGTTCTACTTAGTAAAATGTATTACCTGCCCCCCCCCCCACATGCTATTGCCTGGCCCCTGCTGTACAATGCCTGTCCCCTCCTGTAGAATTTTCACGCTACGGGGCTGTTCCGTAGGCGTAAAAAGTGGTTTAAGACACGAGTCTTCATTTCTGTCTTTCTCAACACGCCGCCAAAATGTCTCAATTTTCGTCTCATCTGAGCTTGGGATACAAAAAAAAATTGCACAACCCAACCGTCTTAAAATAGTTTGATTTAACGGTTCAATAAACGGACGATTGGTCGCAGTGAGGATGGGATGTTTGCCCCTCTGATTCCTGATTGAACCATCATCGACCAACAACTTGGACAGGCACTGTTATCCAGTCCCTGCACTCGTTCCCCTTCCTAGAGTCACCATGGATCTAAAGCATGGATCGGCAAACTTTTCAAACCGCGGGCCACTTGTTAAATTTGACAGAAGGGTCGGAGCCATGGCAATTAGATGTAGTGGTAGGATGAGGTAATTTGAATCAAATGTAGGAAGTAACTGGGCGTGGTGAACGAGCAAAGAGGAGCACGTCGCTGGGTGTATGGGGGGGGGCAGCCAAACGTGACGTACTTCACCCGTGGGCTGTAGTTGGCCCACACCGGACGAAATCATAAAAATAAATAGCTGGATTTACTTTGACAAGATACTGGGAAATATATAAATATATATACACACACAGACACACACACACACACACACATATATATATATATATATATATATATATATATATATATATACATACACACACCAGGCCCGTAGCGTGCGGGGGGCAGGGGATCCGGGCCCCCCAACTTATTGTCTGGCCCCCTCTGCTTGTTTGCTCTACAGAGTATTATTTATATCCTGCCCCCCCTGCTATTGGCCTAGCTACTGGTGTAGAATTTTCACGCTACGGGGCTGGTACATACACACAGACACACAGACACATACACACACATATATATATATATATATATATATATATAGCAACTAATGAAAACATCATCAATCGAGAGGAATAAAAATATTTTCTTTTTATCGAGAATGTATCTACCTCAATCGTATTATTTCTATATCATCCAAATATCATCCAAATATCATCTTTTACAGTGATGGAAATCATTGAGACATAAAACAAATAAAAAAAATGAAACGAGAGACGGAGCTGAAACATATAATTTTGTTTTTTACTTTTATTTTTCTTGTTCAATTTGTTCTCTTTATTTTTTTGTATGGAAGATGGCAGCCAATGACGTCACAAATGTCATCATGTATAACCCTCTCACACCCACCACCCCCCCTCCCCTTTCAATTGACCACTTGAGACTTCTGGGTGTGACACTAGCAGTGCAGGATAGGATAATTGAGTTGATGAGCCAAGGGGAATCAAAGTGAGGAGAGAAAAAGGAATGGGAGGGAGGGGGTTGAAGGGAGGGAAGGAATGGGAGGGAAGAAGAGGAATAAATAAAAATTGATAACGCGATGGTCCACCACTCAGTATGGAGGGCCCATGGATGGGTGTTGCTTGCCCAGGGGTTTCCAGAATATCTTTCCCTGTTTAGTTGTTGTTTTCTTCTTTGTAGACTACTGAGAGACACGGACCCGGGAGTTGGGGGGGGGGGGGGAAGGAGTGTTTGGGCGATAAATCAATGTTTCCATCTATGGTCAACATTTACCGCGCGAAGTAGATTGTGTGAGTTATGGTTCTTTGACTAGCTAGCGATTCCCTCTGCTCGGTTTGGTGATCTTATAACGCATATGAAAGGACCGTTATAAAGGTAGAGATAAAATTTGTTGTATGATATATGTCACTGAAAATTAAATACGATCCTATAATTTTCTTCAATAGGGATCGAGTTGCCCGGGTTGGCGGTGGGAGGGGGGGGGGAAGAGGGAGGGATCAGGTCTCCAATGTATAAGTAAAAGAGAGGGCAGTTTTTGAAATTCGTTTAACGTTTTTGGCCCATTTAAGCGTTATATGTTTTTATAGTTCCTAAATATGAAAATATTACATCAGAACAGTGGCTCTAAAAGTCTTTTGGCTTCATAGAACCACCTATGTTTAATGTTTTGTTGAATGAATATATAAAATTGTTCACACAAACACACAAATTCGGTTTAATTCGCAGGTGATAAAAAAATCCAGTATTATATTTAATTTAACAATGTCGTACCACAAAATCAGTCAAAAATAATAATAATATAAAAAGTAAGCACCATTATATTAAGAGTAACATAGTCCACAATCACTGTAACAAATTTTAAAAAGTAATACATACAGGGGCGGATCTAGACAACTTTGACGGGGGGGGGGCAAAGCTTTGACCCTGGGGGGGGGGGGGAGGGCAAAACTGTTTTCATTGTGGAAAATTGGTCTTAGAACAAAAAATATTTCGATAATTTAATGATGTCTTACCTAGACTTGCGCCCCCCCCCCATTAAATCCGCCCCTGA
>JAGDYQ010000003.1:5731882-5831367 GCA_021962125.1 Bulinus truncatus
TTTGCCTATCTGATCATAATATGACCTTTCATTGCCTAAACTGACTGTTTTCGATCCACCACAACAATATAATTAATGCAACTTTTATTAATGCTATCTGGACACGCACTGTGCTGAGACTTTAGGGAACTATCCTTCCTGCTTACTTCATTTATTCAAACATCAGTAATTTTATACCTAATGAGCCTTGCCTTTATCAACTAACCATTATTAGCCATTATTACTCTTTAGACATTACGCATCCTGATTATTGGATTAGAAAATTCCCTCATTGCTTTTCTATTTCTCTATCAGTCCCTGATCAGTAAGTAAATTCTTTCGTACTTTGCTGCTCTATCAGTCCTATCGGTAAGTAAATTCTTTTCTATCCTATCCTAAGCGGTATGGCTATAAACCATTTTCTCTATACTACGCATTACAGACAAAAATTTTATTATAGAATGTCCTGTAAATAGAATGTACTCTATCAGTAAGTAAATTCATTTCCATCCTATCCCTAAGCTGTGTGGATATAAACCATCTTCTCTATACTACACATTACAGACTAAAGACAAATATTTTATTAAAGAATTTTGTGTAAAGTTTCTAGTTTGCTATATCTTAACTAAGCTATACCGAGGTTGATCAATTTTATGCATCAATCGTTAGCCATAGATTTTCCCGAAGGACCTAAAATTGAGTTGGAAATAACGGACGCTTTTTATCAACCAATTTAGTACACTTAATTTTTTCATTAAGAAATACCAATTTTTTATTGTTATGGGGAAACGCATTACACATCGCATAATGACACATTTAAGGTTTTTAAAATTTTTTCAAAAACTTCTCTTCTTTTTCTAGTACTAAGTAAGAAAGAACATTTACAGTCACCAAAATCAGTTTAGTCCATTTTTTCATTATACTGCCAGTATAGGTATTATTATTATTTTTTTTTTCATCATTATGGGAAAACGCGTAACGTATATCGCATATTGAATCTCTGGGTTAAGTTGGAATATATTTTTTTTTATTTTTGTCTTTACTAAACGTCACATAAAAAATTTAGTCATCCTACTTCACCTTGAAGTATAAGAGTCTGAATTCATTTTTTGTTTGACCATATTGGAAGCAATATGCATGAAAAAACAACAATGACCTGTGATACATGACAAGTATATTTATATACATACACCTTAGCAGTAGTAATTGAAATCATTTTCATATACCTTTTTTTTTTAGTTCAACACAAAAGTCAATACCTTTGTGGGAGGATGCTAGTTTGCCTGCCAACACATATCTAAATCATCTTTTCTGAATGATATTTTTAAAAAAACAACTACCGACCAACTTTTATTGTTATACAAAAAAATTATAAAAATTGGGAAACAGGTCTCTTAGTCTCTTCAACTACTTTTAAAGTACTTCTTCATTCAATCAATAGTCAATAATTATGCACAGTCTTATTTTGCATTTCCTCTATGCGTAGTAGGGTCAACCTTTAACAAGTACTGGGGACGGCAATCATCATTGTTATGTAAATAAAAAATACAGGGGCAGTGAGGTGAAGGTATAAAGAAAACAATATATAATAAGACATAAAATGAATAAAATAAATTTATCAAAAAAAAAAAAAAAGAATACATGTGTCCAATGTCTAACAAAAGTGTCATCATACAGTACATTCAATTAAGATAATGGGGTCAAACACTGTACATTATTGGAATAAAGATCAAACACTTAGTATACAACCTGATAATTTCGGGCGGTTTATTCATAATCATAATTCAAGGGATAAATCCCTTAGAGGAAAATATGCAACCATATAACATGTTGGGAATGAAAAAAATAATTATTCTGCAAACCAATATTCAATATAAGCTCTTCTGAACTAACCAACTAGACACAACATTTGTTTTCAAAGGGATGCTTTTCATTTTAACACTGGCACTCAATTCGCTAATATAATTTACCTCTAACCAAACTGATTGTGTTTTTTTTACCAACTCGGCATGGTTTTTTGTACATACGCACCCCACTGCTTTTTAAATTTACACCACTATCTTCTAGCCTGAGCATTAACTTCAAAGTCTATATGCTTTTCTAGCCTAATACGCATTAATGATAATTTTTGACCATCAAGGACCAGTTTAGCAATATCTACACAGGCTAATTTTACTAGGAATCTAGGGTCATTATTAGTAAAGCCTTTGCCTATCTGATCATAATATGACCACATTGCCTAAACTGACTGTTTCGATCCATTACAACAATATAATTAATGCAACTTTTATTAATGCTATCTGGACACCACTGTGCTGAACTTTAGGGAACTATCCTTCCTACATACTTCATTTATTCAAACATCAGTATTTTATATAATGAGCCTTGCCTTATCAACTCCGTATTAGCCATTATTACTCTTTGAACATTACGCATCTGATTAGGTTAGAAAATTCCCTACGTACTTTTCATTTCTCTATCAGTCCTATCGGTAAGTAAATTCTTTCGTACTTTTCTCTATCAGTCCTATCGGTAAGTAAATTCTTTTCTATCCTATCCTAAGCGGTATGGCTATAAACCATTTTCTCTATACTACGCATTACAGACAATTTTTTTATTAAAGAATGTCCTGTAAATAAAGTGTACTCTATCAGTAAGTAAATTCATTTCCATCCTATCCTAAGCTGTGTGGATATAAACCATCTTCTCTATACTACACATTACAGACTAAAGACAAATATTTTATTAAAGAATTTTGTGTAAAGTTTCTAGTTTGCTATATCTTAACTAAGCTATACCGAGGTTGATCAATTTTATGCATCAATCGTTAGCCATAGATTTTCCCGAAGGACCTAAAATTGAGTTGGAAATAACGGACGCTTTTTATCAACCAATTTAGTACACTTAATTTTTCATTAAGAAATACCAATTTTTTATTGTTATGGGGAAACGCATTACACATCGCATAATGACACATTTAAGGTTTTTAAAATTTTTCAAAAACTTCTCTTCTTTTTCTAGTACTAAGTAAGAAAGAACATTTACAGTCACCAAAATCAGTTTAGTCCATTTTTCATTATACTGCCAGTATAGGTATTATTATTATTTTTTTTTCATCATTATGGGAAAACGCGTAACGTATATCGCATATTGAATCTCTGGGTTAAGTTGGAATATATTTTTTTTTATTTTTGTCTTTACTAAACGTCACATAAAAAATTTAGTCATCCTACTTCACCTTGAAGTATAAGAGTCTGAATTCATTTTTTGTTTGACCATATTGGAAGCAATATGCATGAAAAAACAACAATGACCTGTGATACATGACAAGTATATTTATATACATACACCTTAGCAGTAGTAATTGAAATCATTTTCATATACCTTTTTTTTTTAGTTCAACACAAAAGTCAATACCTTTGTGGGAGGATGCTAGTTTGCCTGCCAACACATATCTAAATCATCTTTTCTGAATGATATTTTTAAAAAAACAACTACCGACCAACTTTTATTGTTATACAAAAAGAATTATAAAAATTGGGAAACAGGTCTCTTAGTCTCTTCAACTACTTTTAAAGTACTTCTTCATTCAATCAATAGTCAATAATTATGCACAGTCTTATTTTGCATTTCCTCTATGCGTAGTAGGGTCAACCTTTAACAAGTACTGGGGACGGCAATCATCATTGTTATGTAAATAAAAAATACAGGGGCAGTGAGGTGAAGGTATAAAGAAAACAATATATAATAAGACATAAAATGAATAAAATAAATTTATCAAAAAAAAAAAAAAAAAAAAGAATACATGTGTCCAATGTCTAACAAAAGTGTCATCATACAGTACATTCAATTAAGATAATGGGGTCAAACACTGTACATTATTGGAATAAAGATCAAACACTTAGTATACAACCTGATAATTTCGGGCGGTTTATTCATAATCATAATTCAAGGGATAAATCCCTTAGAGGAAAATATGCAACCATATAACATGTTGGGAATGAAAAAAATAATTATTCTGCAAACCAATATTCAATATAAGCTCTTCTGAACTAACCAACTAGACACAACATTTGTTTTCAAAGGGATGCTTTTCATTTTAACACTGGCACTCAATTCGCTAATATAATTTACCTCTAACCAAACTGATTGTGTTTTTTTACCAACTCGGCATGGTTTTTTGTACATACGCACCCCACTGCTTTTTAAATTTACACCACTATCTTCTAGCCTGAGCATTAACTTCAAAGTCTATATGCTTTTCTAGCCTAATACGCATTAATGATAATTTTTGACCATCGAAGGACCAGTTTAGCAATATCTACACAGGCTAATTTTACTAGGAATCTAGGGTCATTATTAGTAAAGCCTTTGCCTATCTGATCATAATATGACCACATTGCCTAAACTGACTGTTTCGATCCATTACAACAATATAATTAATGCAACTTTTATTAATGCTATCTGGACACCACTGTGCTGAACTTTAGGGAACTATCCTTCCTACATACTTCATTTATTCAAACATCAGTATTTTATATAATGAGCCTTGCCTTATCAACTCCGTATTAGCCATTATTACTCTTTGAACATTACGCATCTGATTAGGTTAGAAAATTCCCTACGTACTTTTCATTTCTCTATCAGTCCTATCGGTAAGTAAATTCTTTCGTACTTTTCTCTATCAGTCCTATCGGTAAGTAAATTCTTTTCTATCCTATCCTAAGCGGTATGGCTATAAACCATTTTCTCTATACTACGCATTACAGACAATTTTTTTATTAAAGAATGTCCTGTAAATAAAGTGTACTCTATCAGTAAGTAAATTCATTTCCATCCTATCCTAAGCTGTGTGGATATAAACCATCTTCTCTATACTACACATTACAGACTAAAGACAAATATTTTATTAAAGAATTTTGTGTAAAGTTTCTAGTTTGCTATATCTTAACTAAGCTATACCGAGGTTGATCAATTTTATGCATCAATCGTTAGCCATAGATTTTCCCGAAGGACCTAAAATTGAGTTGGAAATAACGGACGCTTTTTATCAACCAATTTAGTACACTTAATTTTTCATTAAGAAATACCAATTTTTTATTGTTATGGGGAAACGCATTACACATCGCATAATGACACATTTAAGGTTTTTAAAATTTTTCAAAAACTTCTCTTCTTTTTCTAGTACTAAGTAAGAAAGAACATTTACAGTCACCAAAATCAGTTTAGTCCATTTTTCATTATACTGCCAGTATAGGTATTATTATTATTTTTTTTCATCATTATGGGAAAACGCGTAACGTATATCGCATATTGAATCTCTGGGTTAAGTTGGAATATATTTTTTTTTATTTTTGTCTTTACTAAACGTCACATAAAAAATTTAGTCATCCTACTTCACCTTGAAGTATAAGAGTCTGAATTCATTTTTTGTTTGACCATATTGGAAGCAATATGCATGAAAAAACAACAATGACCTGTGATACATGACAAGTATATTTATATACATACACCTTAGCAGTAGTAATTGAAATCATTTTCATATACCTTTTTTTTTTAGTTCAACACAAAAGTCAATACCTTTGTGGGAGGATGCTAGTTTGCCTGCCAACACATATCTAAATCATCTTTTCTGAATGATATTTTTAAAAAAACAACTACCGACCAACTTTTATTGTTATACAAAAAGAATTATAAAAATTGGGAAACAGGTCTCTTAGTCTCTTCAACTACTTTTAAAGTACTTCTTCATTCAATCAATAGTCAATAATTATGCACAGTCTTATTTTGCATTTCCTCTATGCGTAGTAGGGTCAACCTTTAACAAGTACTGGGGACGGCAATCATCATTGTTATGTAAATAAAAAATACAGGGGCAGTGAGGTGAAGGTATAAAGAAAACAATATATAATAAGACATAAAATGAATAAAATAAATTTATCAAAAAAAAAAAAAAAAAAAAGAATACATGTGTCCAATGTCTAACAAAAGTGTCATCATACAGTACATTCAATTAAGATAATGGGGTCAAACACTGTACATTATTGGAATAAAGATCAAACACTTAGTATACAACCTGATAATTTCGGGCGGTTTATTCATAATCATAATTCAAGGGATAAATCCCTTAGAGGAAAATATGCAACCATATAACATGTTGGGAATGAAAAAAATAATTATTCTGCAAACCAATATTCAATATAAGCTCTTCTGAACTAACCAACTAGACACAACATTTGTTTTCAAAGGGATGCTTTTCATTTTAACACTGGCACTCAATTCGCTAATATAATTTACCTCTAACCAAACTGATTGTGTTTTTTTACCAACTCGGCATGGTTTTTTGTACATACGCACCCCACTGCTTTTTAAATTTACACCACTATCTTCTAGCCTGAGCATTAACTTCAAAGTCTATATGCTTTTCTAGCCTAATACGCATTAATGATAATTTTTGACCATCGAAGGACCAGTTTAGCAATATCTACACAGGCTAATTTTACTAGGAATCTAGGGTCATTATTAGTAAAGCCTTTGCCTATCTGATCATAATATGACCACATTGCCTAAACTGACTGTTTCGATCCATTACAACAATATAATTAATGCAACTTTTATTAATGCTATCTGGACACCACTGTGCTGAACTTTAGGGAACTATCCTTCCTACATACTTCATTTATTCAAACATCAGTATTTTATATAATGAGCCTTGCCTTATCAACTCCGTATTAGCCATTATTACTCTTTGAACATTACGCATCTGATTAGGTTAGAAAATTCCCTACGTACTTTTCATTTCTCTATCAGTCCTATCGGTAAGTAAATTCTTTCGTACTTTTCTCTATCAGTCCTATCGGTAAGTAAATTCTTTTCTATCCTATCCTAAGCGGTATGGCTATAAACCATTTTCTCTATACTACGCATTACAGACAATTTTTTTATTAAAGAATGTCCTGTAAATAAAGTGTACTCTATCAGTAAGTAAATTCATTTCCATCCTATCCTAAGCTGTGTGGATATAAACCATCTTCTCTATACTACACATTACAGACTAAAGACAAATATTTTATTAAAGAATTTTGTGTAAAGTTTCTAGTTTGCTATATCTTAACTAAGCTATACCGAGGTTGATCAATTTTATGCATCAATCGTTAGCCATAGATTTTCCCGAAGGACCTAAAATTGAGTTGGAAATAACGGACGCTTTTTATCAACCAATTTAGTACACTTAATTTTTCATTAAGAAATACCAATTTTTTATTGTTATGGGGAAACGCATACACATCGCATAATGACACATTTAAGGTTTTTAAAATTTTTCAAAAACTTCTCTTCTTTTCTAGTACTAAGTAAGAAAGAACATTTACAGTCACCAAAATCAGTTTAGTCCATTTTTCATTATACTGCCAGTATAGGTATTATTATTATTTTTTTTTCATCATTATGGGAAAACGCGTAACGTATATCGCATATTGAATCTCTGGGTTAAGTTGGAATATATTTTTTTTTATTTTTGTCTTTACTAAACGTCACATAAAAAATTTAGTCATCCTACTTCACCTTGAAGTATAAGAGTCTGAATTCATTTTTTGTTTGACCATATTGGAAGCAATATGCATGAAAAAACAACAATGACCTGTGATACATGACAAGTATATTTATATACATACACCTTAGCAGTAGTAATTGAAATCATTTTCATATACCTTTTTTTTTTAGTTCAACACAAAAGTCAATACCTTTGTGGGAGGATGCTAGTTTGCCTGCCAACACATATCTAAATCATCTTTTCTGAATGATATTTTTAAAAAAACAACTACCGACCAACTTTTATTGTTATACAAAAAGAATTATAAAAATTGGGAAACAGGTCTCTTAGTCTCTTCAACTACTTTTAAAGTACTTCTTCATTCAATCAATAGTCAATAATTATGCACAGTCTTATTTTGCATTTCCTCTATGCGTAGTAGGGTCAACCTTTAACAAGTACTGGGGACGGCAATCATCATTGTTATGTAAATAAAAAATACAGGGGCAGTGAGGTGAAGGTATAAAGAAAACAATAGATAATAAGATGTAAAATGAATAAAATAAATTTATCAAAAAAAAAAAAAGAATACATGTGTCCAATGTCTAACAAAAGTGTCATCATACAGTACATTCAATTAAGATAATGGGGTCAAACACTGTACATTATTGGAATAAAGATCAAACACTTAGTATACAACCTGATAATTTCGGGCGGTTTATTCATAATCATAATTCAAGGGATACATCCCTTAGAGGAAAATATGCAACCATATAACATGTTGGGAATAAAAAAAATAATTATTCTGCAAACCAATATTCAATATAAGCTCTTCTGAACTAACCAACTAGACACAACATTTGTTTTCAAAGGGATGCTTTTCATTTTAACACTGGCACTCAATTCGCTAATATAATTTACCTCTAACCAAACTGATTGTGTTTTTTTACCAACTCGGCATGGTTTTTTGTACATACGCACCCTACTGCTTTTTAAATTTACACCACTTTCTTCTAGCCTGAGCATTAACTTCAATTTTTAAATTTACACCACTATCTTCTAGCCTGAGCATTAACTTCAAAGTCTATATGCTTTTCTAGCCTAATACGCATTAATGATAATTTTTGACCATCGAAGGACCAGATTAGCAATATCTACACAGGCTAATTTTACTAGGAATCTAGGGTCATTATTAGTAAAGCCTTTGCCTATCTGATCATAATATGACCACATTGCCTAAACTGACTGTTTCGATCCATTTCAACAATATAATTAATGCAACTTTTATTAATGCTATCTGGACACCACTGTGCTGAACTTTAGGGAACTATCCTTCCTACATACTTCATTTATTCAAACATCAGTATTTTATATAATGAGCCTTGCCTTATCAACTCCGTATTAGCCATTATTACTCTTTGAACATATTTTATTAAAGAATTTCGTGTAAAGTTTCTAGTTTGCTATATCTTAACTAAGCTATACCGAGGTTGATCAATTTTATGCATCAATCGTTAGCCATAGATTTTCCCGAAGGACCTAAAATTGAGTTGGAAATAACGGACGCTTTTTATCAACCAATTTAGTACATTTAATTTTTCATTAAGAAATACCAATTTTTTATTGTTATGGGGAAACGCATCACACATCGCATAATGACACATTTAAGGTTTTTAAAATTTTTCAAAAACTTCTCTTCTTTTTCTAGTACTAAGTAAGAAAAAACATTTACAGTCACCAAAATCAGTTTAGTCCATTTTTCATTATAATGCCAGTATAGGTATTATTATTATTTCTTTTTTATCATTATGGGAAAACGCATAACGTATATCGCATATTGAATCTCTGGGTTAAGTTGGAATATATTTTTATTTATTTTTGTCTTTACTAAACGTCACATAAAAAATTTAGTCATCCTACTTCACCTTGAAGTATAAGAGTCTGAATTCATTTTTTGTTTGACCATATTGGAAGCAATATGCATGAAAAAACAACAATGACCTGTGATACATGACAAGTATATTTATATACATACACCTTAGCAGTAGTAATTGAAGTCATTTTCATATACCTTTTTTTTTTAGTTCAACACAAAAGTTAATACCTTTGGGGGAGAAGGTTAGTTTGCCTGCCAACACATATCTAAATCATCTTTTCTGAATGATATTTAAAAAAAAACAACTACTGACCAACTTTTATTGTTATACAAAAAGAATTATAAAAATTGGGAAACAGGTCTCTTAGTCTCTTCAACTACTTTTAAAGTACTTCTTCATTCAATCAATAGTCAATAATTATGCACAGTCTTATTTTGCATTTCCTCTATGCGTAGTAGGGTCAACCTTTAACAAGTACTGGGGACGGCAATCATCATTGTTATGTAAATAAAAAATACAGGGGCAATGAGGTGAAGGTATAAAGAAAACAATATATAATAAGACGTAAAATGAATAAAATAAATTTATCAAAAAAAAAAAAAGAATACATGTGTCCAATGTCTAACAAAAGTGTCATCATACAGTACATTCAATTAAGATAATGGGGTCAAACACTGTACATTATTGGAATAAAGATCAAACACTTAGCATATAACCTGAAAATTTCGGGCGGCTTATTCATAATCATAATTCAAGGGATACATCCCTTAGAGGAAAATATGCAACCATATAACATGTTGGAAATAAAAAAAATAATTATTCTGCAAACCAATATTCAATATAAGCTCTTCTGAACTAACCAACTAGACACAACATTTGTTTTCAAAGGGATGCTTTTCATTTTAACACTGGCACTCAATTCGCTAATATAATTTACCTCTAACCAAACTGATTGTGTTTTTTTACCAACTCGGCATGGTTTTTTGTACATACGCACCCTACTGCTTTTTAAATTTACACCACTTTCTTCTAGCCTGAGCATTAACTTCAATTTTTAAATTTACACCACTATCTTCTAGCCTGAGCATTAACTTCAAAGTCTATATGCTTTTCTAGCCTAATACGCATTAATGATAATTTTTGACCATCGAAGGACCAGATTAGCAATATCTACACAGGCTAATTTTACTAGGAATCTAGGGTCATTATTAGTAAAGCCTTTGCCTATCTGATCATAATATGACCACATTGCCTAAACTGACTGTTTCGATCCATTTCAACAATATAATTAATGCAACTTTTATTAATGCTATCTGGACACCACTGTGCTGAACTTTAGGGAACTATCCTTCCTAAATACTTCATTTATTCAATACTCTTTGAACATTACGCATCTGATTAGGTTGGAAAATTCCCTACGTACTTTTCATTTCTCTATCAGTCCTATCGGTAAGTAAATTCTTTCGTACTTTTCATTTCTCTATCAGTCCTATCGGTAAGTAAATTCTTTTCTATCCTATCCTAAGCGGTATGGCTATAAACCATTTTCTCTATACTACGCATTACAGACAATTTTTTATTAAAGAATGTCCTGTAAATAAAGTGTACTCTATCAGTAAGTAAATTCATTTCCATCCTATCCTAAGCTGTGTGGATATAAACCATCTTCTCTATACTACGCATCATTACAGACTAATGAGGTGAAGGTATAAAGAAAACAATATATAATAAGACATAAAATGAATAAAATAAATTTATCAAAAAAAAAAAAAGAATACATGTGTCCAATGTCTAACAAAAGTGTCATCATACAGTACATTCAATTAAGATAATGGGGTCAAACACTGTACATTATTGGAATAAAGATCAAACACTTAGCATATAACCTGAAAATTTCGGGCGGTTTATTCATAATCATAATTCAAGGGATACATCCCTTAGAGGAAAATATGCAACCATATAACATGTTGGGAATAAAAAAAATAATTATTCATCAAACCAATATTCAATATAAGCTCTTCTGAACTAACCAACTAGACACAACATTTGTTTTCAAAGGGATGCTTTTCATTTTAACACTGGAACTCAATTCGCTAATATAATTTACCTCTAACCAAACTGATTGTGTTTTTTTACCAACCCGGCATGGTTTTTTGTACATACGCACCCTACTGCTTTTTAAATTTACACCACTTTCTTCTAGCCTGAGCATTAACTTCAATTTTTAAATTTACACCACTATCTTCTAGCCTGAGCATTAACTTCAAAGTCTATATGCTTTTCTAGCCTAATACGCATTAATGATAATTTTTGACCATCGAAGGACCAGATTAGCAATATCTACACAGGCTAATTTTACTAGGAATCTAGGGTCATTATTAGTAAAGCCTTTGCCTATCTGATCATAATATGACCACATTGCCTAAACTGACTGTTTCGATCCATTTCAACAATATAATTAATGCAACTTTTATTAATGCTATCTGGACACCACTGTGCTGAACTTTAGGGAACTATCCTTCCTAAATACTTCATTTATTCAATACTCTTTGAACATTACGCATCTGATTAGGTTGGAAAATTCCCTACGTACTTTTCATTTCTCTATCAGTCCTATCGGTAAGTAAATTCTTTCGTACTTTTCATTTCTCTATCAGTCCTATCGGTAAGTAAATTCTTTTCTATCCTATCCTAAGCGGTATGGCTATAAACCATTTTCTCTATACTACGCATTACAGACAATTTTTTTATTAAAGAATGTCCTGTAAATAAAGTGTACTCTATCAGTAAGTAAATTCATTTCAATCCTATCCTAAGCTGTGTGGATATAAACCATCTTCTCTATACTACGCATCATTACAGACTAATGAGGTGAAGGTATAAAGAAAACAATATATAATAAAACATAAAATGAATAAAATAAATTTATCAAAAAAAAAAAAAGAATACATGTGTCCAATGTCTAACAAAAGTGTCATCATACAGTACATTCAATTAAGATAATGGGGTCAAACACTGTACATTATTGGAATAAAGATCAAACACTTAGCATATAACCTGAAAATTTCGGGCGGTTTATTCATAATCATAATTCAAGGGATACATCCCTTAGAGGAAAATATGCAACCATATAACATGTTGGGAATAAAAAAAATAATTATTCTGCAAACCAATATTCAATATAAGCTCTTCTGAACTAACCAACTAGACACAACATTTGTTTTCAAAGGGATGCTTTTCATTTTAACACTGGAACTCAATTCGCTAATATAATTTACCTCTAACCAAACTGATTGTGTTTTTTTACCAACCCGGCATGGTTTTTTGTACATACGCACCCTACTGCTTTTTAAATTTCCACCACCATCTTCTAGCCTGAGCATTAACTTCAAAGTCTATATGCTTTTCTAGCCTAATACGCATTAATGATAATTTTTGACCATCGAAGGACCAGATTAGCAATATCTACACAGGCTAATTTTACTAGGAATCTAGGGTCATTATTAGTAAATCCTTTGCCTATCTGATCATAATATGACCACATTGCCTAAACTGACTGTTTCGATCCATTTCAACAATATAATTAATGCAACTTTTATTAATGCTATCTGGACACCACTGTGCTGAACTTTAGGGAACTATCCTTCCTACATACTTCATTTATTCAATACTCTTTGAACATTACGCATCTGATTAGGTTGGAAAATTCCCTACGTACTTTTCATTTCTCTATCAGTCCTATCGGTAAGTAAATTCTTTCGTACTTTTCATTTCTCTATCAGTCCTATCGGTAAGTAAATTCTTTTCTATCCTATCCTAAGCGGTATGGCTATAAACCATTTTCTCTATACTACGCATTACAGACAATTTTTTTATTAAAGAATGTCCTGTAAATAAAGTGTACTCTATCAGTAAGTAAATTCATTTCCATCCTATCCTAAGCTGTGTGGATATAAACCATCTTCTCTATACTACGCATCATTACAGACTAAAGACAAATATTTTATTAAAGAATTTCGTGTAAAGTTTCTAGTTTGCTATATCTTAACTAAGCTATACCGAGGTTGATCAATCTTATGCATCAATCGTTAGCCATAGATTTTCCCGAAGGACCTAAAATTGAGTTGGAAATAACGGACGCTTTTTATCAACCAATTTAGTACATTTAATTTTTCATTAAGAAATACCAATTTTTTATTGTTATGGGGAAACGCATTACACATCGCATAATGACACATTTAAGGTTTTTAAAATTTTTCAAAAACTTCTCTTCTTTTTCTTGTACTAAGTAAGTAAAAACATTTACAGTCACCAAAATCAGTTTAGTCCATTTTTCATTATACTGCCAGTATAGGTATTATTATTATTTTTTTTTTATCATTATGGGAAAACGCATAACGTATATCGCATATTGAATCTCTGGGTTAAGTTGGAATATATATTTTTTTTTATTTTTGTCTTTACTAAACGTCACATAAAAAATTTAGTCATCCTACTTCACCTTGAAGTGGAACTATTATATCTGAGTCTGAATACATTTTTTTTTTGACCATATTGGAAGCAATATGCATGAAAAAACAACAATGACCTGTGATACATGACAAGTATATTTATATACATACACCTTAGCAGTAGTAATTGAAATCATTTTCATATACCTTTTTTTTTTTAGTTCAACACAAAAGTCAATACCTTTGTGGGAGGATGCTAGTTTGCCTGCCAACACATATCTAAATCATCTTTTCTGAATGATATTTTTAAAAAAACAACTACCGACCAACTTTTATTGTTATACAAAAAGAATTATAAAAATTGGGAAACAGGTCTCTTAGTCTCTTCAACTACTTTTAAAGTACTTCTTCATTCAATCAATAGTCAATAATTATGCACAGTCTTATTTTGCATTTCCTCTATGCGTAGTAGGGTCAACCTTTAACAAGTACTGGGGACGGCAATCATCATTGTTATGTAAATAAAAAATACAGGGGCAATGAGGTGAAGGTATAAGGAAAACAATATATAATAAGACATAAAATGAATAAAATAAATTTATCAAAAAAAAAAAAAAGAATACATGTGTCCAATGTCTAACAAAAGTGTCATCATACAGTACATTCAATTAAGATAATGGGGTCAAACACTGTACATTATTGGAATAAAGATCAAACACTTAGCATATAACCTGAAAATTTCGGGCGGTTTATTCATAATCATAATTCAAGGGATAAATCCCTTAGAGGAAAATATGCAACCATATAACATGTTGGGAATAAAAAAAATAATTATTCTGCAAACCAATATTCAATATAAGCTCTTCTGAACTAACCAACTAGACACAACATTTGTTTTCAAAGGGATGCTTTTCATTTTAACACTGGCACTTAATTCGCTAATATAATTTACCTCTAACCAAACTGATTGTGTTTTTTTACCAACTCGGCATGGTTTTTTGTACATACGCACCCTACTGCATTTTAAATTTACACCACCATCTTCTAGCCTGAGCATTAACTTTAAAGTCTATATGCTTTTCTAGCCTAATACGCATTAATGATAATTTTTGACCATCGAAGGACCAGATTAGCAATATCTACACAGGCTAATTTTACTAGGAATCTAGGGTCATTATTAGTAAAGCCTTTGCCTATCTGATCATAATATGACCACATTGCCTAAACTGACTGTTTCGATCCATTTCAACAATATAATTAATGCAACTTTTATTAATGCTATCTGGACACCACTGTGCTGAACTTTAGGGAACTATCCTTCCTACATACTTCATTTATTCAATACTCTTTGAACATTACGCATCTGATTAGGTTGGAAAATTCCCTACGTACTTTTCATTTCTCTATCAGTCCTATCGGTAAGTAAATTCTTTCGTACTTTTCATTTCTCTATCAGTCCTATCGGTAAGTAAATTCTTTTCTATCCTATCCTAAGCGGTATGGCTATAAACCATTTTCTCTATACTACGCATTACAGACAATTTTTTTATTAAAGAATGTCCTGTAAATAAAGTGTACTCTATCAGTAAGTAAATTCATTTCAAGTTTCTAGATTTCTATATCTTAACTAAGCTATACCGAGGTTGATCAATTTTATGCATCAATCGTTAGCCATAGATTTTCCCGAAGGACCTACAATTGAGTTGGAAATAACGGAGGCTTTTTATCAACCAATTTAGTACATTTAATTTTTCATTAAGAAATTACAATTTTTTATTGTTATGGGGAAACGCATTACACATCGCATAATGACACATTTAAGGTTTTTAAAATTTTTCAAAAACTTCTTTTTCTAGTACTAAGTAAGAAAAAACATTTACAGTCACCAAAATCAGTTTAGTCCATTTTTCATTATACTGCCAGTATAGGTATTATTATTTATTTTTTTTATCATTATGGGAAAACGCATAACGTATATCGCATATTGAATCTCTGGGTTAAGTTGGAATATATTTTTTTTTAATTGAAATCAATTTCATATACCTTTTATTGTTATACAAAAAAAATTATAAAAATTGGGAACTACTTTTAAAGTACTTCATTCAATCAATAGGCAACAATTATGCAGTCTTATTTTGCATTTCCTCTATGCGTAGTAGGGTCAACCTTTAACAAGTACTGGGGACAGCAATCATCTTTGTTATGTCAATAAAAAATACAGGGGCAATGAGGTGAAGGTATAAAGAAAACAATATATGATTAGACATAAAATGAATAAAATAAATTTATCAGTATAAGAAAACACCAAGTATCAACCTAAAATTATGGGCAGTTAGTTTATAAATTCAAGGTAGATTTTTAGTATTTATTTTTAATGGAGGGAACCTTCAATATTATTACAGGATAAACTCTGCTTCATTTTCTCTTCATGGGTCTTAAAATTCTAAACACCTTCTAATCATTATACGGTCATTCTGTCAAAAAATACAGCACAGCATTAAAATCATATTTAATACCATTTACTGTAAGAAAATTGCAATTAACATTGCAGTGACACTTTAAATTTATTCACAACCTATTTTTATGATGGAAATAACAGTTTTAATGTAATGGGGAAACTCATTTGTATGTCTGAAAAACTTTTTACCACATTAGAAGTAATACCAGTATACATAAAAATAACTAAATAGAAAGTTAACATATTGCACCAAAGCAGTAATAAATAAATCATTTCTGGTAGTGGAAACTTTTTTTTGTTGGACACTAAGTTAGCACCTTTGGGGACATTTTGCCAACACATCTATGACATTTTATTAAAAGGCCATTCATTTTAGGATCCTTTTGTTTTGCAGGAGTACTGAGGATGGCAATCATTGTTATTAAATTAAAAAAATTAAGGGGAAATCAAGATCAGCCAATGAGACACATAAAAAATAAAAACTCATAAATGAAAAAATAAATTTATATATATATATATATAGATGCCAGCAAAATGTCATTCAGCAAGATTCACTTTTAAAAAATAGCATAGAAAATTGCAAAAACCAGCACGGGATTAACCAAATCATAAAGCAGCAATTCAATTATTAATAGAATCTGCATAAGTGATTGATTAGTTTATTCCTTATTTGCATAACAATCAATACCGATCAGGGTATTTTTGTTAAGTTCTTTATTAAATTGAAGGAAAGAAAAAAATGTAAGGTTATTTATTTAGTTTTAAAAAAAGAGAAGATTAACTCTCAACCATCGTAGCATTGGCTTTTCGATCACCGGTGATCGACGATTTTTTTATGTTATAATTCTTTATATTTTTACTTTTGATCAATTTATTTTATGTTTTGTTATAAAAAAATGAATATTTTAGCAAAAAATACAACATTTTACACATTTTTTACATTTTAAATAAAAAAAATATTAAATAAAAGTCTCGTGTTTACGTCACAAACTTCCGGGATGATGGACGCCATTTTGTCACTTTTACGACAGTCCTGTTTTTATTAGCGTCTCAATTTTTTTAAAGAATTATGGATATAAATTCATCTTCCGACGATGAAAATGACTATATTTCAAGTGAGGATGAAGTTTGGCTTGAAGAGGAAGAAGAAGAAGTCAGTGAAACTGAAAATATACATCGATTTTCCACTAAACATGTCAACAATGGAAGGTAAACATTAGTCTTAGTGGCAAAGCCGAAACGCACATGGCAATTTTTTCCAATTTTTTTTTTATTTTGTTAATTGTATATTCATTAGTAGATATTTATAGGTATCAAAACATTTACAAAAATTATGTTAGTTTAACTATTTATATAATTAAAGGTACATTTTCCACTCATTCATTTATAATTCATATTTGTTTAGGGCCATAGTAAATGTAACTTTATTTTGTTTACATTGGTAACGTATCTTTTTTTTCACATTTGAACAAAACAAAAGAAATAATTCAACAATTTTATATGGCTAATTTATTACTGAATATTTTGTTGAATAAATTTTTAACAAAATATCATTGTTTCATTTTAAAAAAAAATTTTCTAATGTTACTACATCTTTTTATCTTCAGTTATGATGACCAAGATTCTGGACCTCCTGATGCTTTGCCACCCTTCAAACCTGAGAGAACTCCTGGAGCTCATTTTCCAGAGTCATTTACAAGACAAGACAGAAAAAAGTATCTGACTCCTCTGTCCATTTTTTCTCTGTTTTTTACTTCAACTTTGGTCAGAGAACTATGCAACACGACTAATCAGAATGCTGCATTTATTGGACCAACTAAACCAGCCATGTACAAAAACTGGACAGATGTAGGTGAAGAAGAATTTATGAGCTTTATTGGACTTTTAATGTACATGGGAATGATACAAGCTCCAAATGTTCAGTCTTACTGGAACAAAAAAAGTTTATTCAATGGACTATGGGCAAGAGCCTTTATGACCAGGCCACGTTTTGAACAAATACTTAGTTTTTTGAAAGTTTCAAACCGAAACACCGAAAAGGCAGAGGATAAATTGACTAAAGTTAGGTTTTTATTTGATTTCATTAGAAGAAAATGCATGAAATTATACCAGCCTGGACCTAATATTTCAATTGATGAACGAATGGTTAGAAACAAAGGAAGATATTCATTTCGTCAGTATATTAGAGATAAACCAACTAAGTGGGGGATGAAATTATGGGTGCTCGCGGATTCTGTTACTGGATATACATATGATTTTGATGTTTATTTGGGTAAGTCTGAAACTTTATCACCATTTGGATTAGCTTATGGGGTTGTAATGAATTTAATATCTTCCATTGTTAACCAAGGCTATCGTTTGTTTTTCGACAATTTTTATACTAGTTTTGTTTTAGTAAAAGATTTGTTAAAAAAAAGGTGTATTAGCCTGTGGTACCATTTTGACTACTAGAAAAGGATTTCCTACTGAATTAAAAAATGTAAAACAATGGGAAAAGACTTCAAAGAGGGGTGATATGAGATGGGTTAGGAAAGAGGAAACTTTAACAATGCAGTGGAGGGATAACAAAACAGTATCTTTGGTTTCTACAATGCATAAAGCTAATTCTTTTAATTCAGTCATGAGAAGAAATAAAAAAAATGGGACTTTTGAAAAATTAGGAAGTAAGACAACCACTTTTAGTCAAGGATTATAATATTAATATGGGAGGGGTAGACAAAAGTGATCAACTTTTAAATAAATATAATATGCTTAGAAAAACAAATAAATGGTGGAAAACTTTATTTTTTCATTTTGTTGATATTGCTAGGGTAAATAGTTATATTCTTTTTCAAGACTGGAGGAAACAAAATCCAGATATTATTGAATTAAATAGACCAGCAAGATATAGTCAGTTAGATTACACAATAGAGTTAATTAGACAGTTAGGAAAGATTGATGACTTAGATGAGGTTCCGACAGCGACAGCATATAAAATAAAAACTAATCATCCTATTTTACCTGTAATGGTTCCTTCAAAGGAAAGAAAAAAACTGTAAATTATGTTATTCTCTTTATAAACTTGAAAGAAAAAACAAGAACTAAATGTTCTGCATGTGATACTTTCTTATGTTTTCAAGATGACAGAAATTGTCTTTTACTTTATCATAAATAACATTTAAAGTAATTATCAATTCATTTAAATGTGTTTCCTGTCACTTATAATAATAATATATACATTTTAATGATCAATTTTGTCTAGTCTAACATTGTACTTATTGTGTGAGAATTATATGTCTTTTTTTCACACTAGAGGCATCAGTCCTTATTTTTTTTTATTTTTTCCATTTTCTATAGTATCATTTATAGTGGAATAAAAAAAAAAATTGTCAAAATTTTTAGTCCAAATTTGTTTATGTGTTGTATAAATGAATAATGTTTATGTAAATAATAAAGATTTTGTTTAAATTCTTCATACTTTTTTTTTTTATTCTTACTGTTTGTGATGTATTTGTATTTTTAGTTAAAAAAAATAATAAAAAAATCATTTACACTATAATTTTACAAAATTAAAAATTTCTATAATATAAAAAGTTTTATATCATTAAATAGCTTATTCATTTCTGAATTCAGTGATGTATAACATCACTAGGTAGCTTATAAGATAATGAAAAATGTTTAGTTTTACAAAACACCCTGCAATCAGCTTAAAAAATGGCTGAAAATGAACAATGGTTGAGAGTTAATATAAGTTTCTTTAGCTAATCATTTGTATCATATTAAAGTCTTGCAAAGTACAGGTCCTGAAAACTAAAATTACTGCAAATGAAAACAGGAATAACAGAGATAAATGAACAAGATGAGGAACAATTAAAAAAAAAGAGGCCTTGAAACATCTGACAAAATTTACTAATAAATGAGCAATGACTTTATGGAAACGTATCACAAACCATGCATTAACTAATTTTATTATCATTTCAGATTAAAACCTAATTTCAATTTCAACCAATAAACAACACCACCTTTTGCAATCATTTATTTCTGCAGCCCAACTCTTAAAAGGTTTATAGTACTGCTTGAGTTCTGGTTATGCCTGTCAACTTAAAAGCTGAAAAGAGAATTTTTGAAGCAAAACAAAAATATTTCTTTAAGATGACATAATAAAGTTAATTAGTCAAAATTGTTGATAAATAGGAATGGATAGTCTAACCTGAAGAAGTACATACTTCATCACCCAATACCTTAAAGGTGAGCTTACGGTTACAAAACTACTGCATCTTGAGGCATAATAGAAGAGCATGTCTTGAAGAGGAAAGGTCAGACTATTCCCAAAGATGTCAAATACTGGCACACCAAATATATCAGTCTTGAAGTTTGTAGTCTACAGTTTCCGCATGTTGAGAGGTGTTATGTTATCAGCTTCTTGTAAATTTAATTTAACTAATGTATGTTGTAGCAGTATTTAATTTTTTATTTGAAATGATTAAATAATAACTGGTATTCTTAAAAATGTATACAAAGATTATTTAATAACTGTAAATTACTAGATGTTTGATTTGTGAAGGCTCTTTAAGGTGTGCTGGTTTAATTTGTATATTTAAAAAATTAATCAACGAATTAAAAAAAGTGTGGGGTTATGTTTTTCCATTAGTTAGCTCTAAATTTATACTGCTATTTACCATAATAGATTTACTATTGATTTGTATTGAAGGTACTAAAAATTGTATTCTCCATACTATCCAATATGCAAATTACAATAAAATTATAGAATAACTGATTAGTTCAAATTTTATAACACTAATACCAAGTCCAGTACCACTGTAAGATTAAATGAGAAAATACTTTGAGCAAAGCTGCCATGCTCAGTAGATTACCATTCAAAGTTGATATTTGAACCAAGTGTAAGAGACAAAAATGAAATCAACAGTTATCAGACAATGTAAGTTGTTGGGGGGGGGGTGTATATGGTGGTAGAAAGAGTATTTGTTTAATTTAAGCAAAAAGTTATAAGAGGCAAAATGATTTGCTGGTACTTTCAATTATTAGTCAAATTGAAGGATGAGATATGCCACATTATAAGTGTTTTAGGCTTGATCTAAACAATTGTAATTTTTTCTCAATATGGATAGTTATATTGTTCTGTCAAACTCTAATAGTTTGAGAACATAAATCAGTGGGACAGGAAATTCAGTATGAAGCTTAGGGTTCAAAGGGATTATAAAAAACTACAATTAGAGCCATTTTATGTGATATTATTTTAGTCAATATTTTTCTTAAAATAAGTTTTAATCAATAAATTGTTGAGTTGTAATTAATTTGTCATATTGACAACTCATATATTTATGTTGGATTTTATTCAAATAAACATTTTTTTGTTTATTTCTTGGTATTAATGTTTCTCAAGTGAGCGAAATAAAAGATAAGACATTACAGCTAATTGCTATTAAACACAAACACACACAAAAAAGCGAGGTGAATATCAAGAGTTCCTAAATTTTGATTTAATGAAGTTTTAATCCAGCGATTTCATTACAATAAAATTTAAAAGGAAACGCAGACCAGTAGACAGTTAAGAGTAGGAAAAAGTTAAAGGACATCAAGTTAATTAGCTTTTATATTATGTTTTTAATACACTAGACCATAAAATCAATTTAAGATTTAAGAACAACAGTTTCACACATTTTAAGTAACAGTTCATTTCAAACCATATCCTATTCTCTCCTGTTATGTCATCCCTAGCAAGGCCATCCTGATGTCACAAAGGGTGCTCAACTTTAAATGAACAACGAGGATATTATATTAATGTTGACATGTCCTAAAGACTGTAAACTGCTAACTGGATGGGCTGATAAAATTAGACGACTGTTTAGTGCACAACGCACTTGCTAAGTGTGGCGTTGAGCCACACACAAAGTAGCGCAGAGGAAGATGTCGCGGTAATTCTCATAAGCTTCATGAAATAACCTGTATACCCAATATGGGAGGAAGAATACAGCAAAATGTTTATTTCACACCAATAGAGAAAAAAAAAACAGAAGTGACTTTAATCATACCAAAAAATAATGCAAATAAAGTAGACTACCCAGCCTGAATTATCCTACTTTATAATATTAGTATTTTATTTATAATAAAATGGGGTAATGAATTAAAAGGTAAATGGTTTAAAATGAAATTAGCAAATATAGGGTAGTTACGGTTTATCCCTTTTTTTTTAGTTAACCTTGATCTAATGCTACATTTAGCAAGATATAGAGCTTACAGTATCTTACTGTAATGTACTCAGGTAACTTATACCTGAAAAGTCACTTCTGTCTTTTAGACTTTAATACCTTTTTAAGGATTTAGGCAACAGAAATTAAGTGTAAAAAAGCTATGTTACTAATAACTTATTTATACCAAAAAGTCATTTACAATATAGGGCTATTAAAGCTGCGGGAATAACCACCTTTTTTAAATAAGTGAAACCCATTGCAGCCTATCAATATGGTAAGCAACACGCTGGTGAACTGGTTGTGGCATGTCATAACTGGCTTTTGCTTAATTTTAAGCAGGTTGATAAGAGTAGATCAAGAACATACACTAAAATTCTGAAACAAATTTGAAGATAACTTATAAACAAATCAAGATAACATGAATTCTTTATAACAAAGGTTTTCAATACATCCTCACAAAATCAGCCTGGCTGTAATGTAATTCAATTTGTTTTTATTCACTACCTTAGTTATAAAATCACGCTCAAACTAATTCAATTCTATTTTAAACTGAACAATTTAAGATTCTTTAAGACCAATAATTATTCATAGTTTATGCCTACCATATGAATAAGTTCAGAAATAAGGTAAGATCAAGCAATATGTCAAATTGTAAAAAAAAAAACTTACCTTAAACCACTCACTAAGCCAGGGCATGTTCGTAAACTAACCCTAACAGGGACTTTTTAGTCCCATCGGTTATATTTAACTCAGATCTTAATTTAATGTTACATTGCGATTCTAAACTGTCATCCTACATCTTTAGGATAATTATTACATTTCAATGAAGCTGGGCTATTTAGAAAGGGGCAGTTGGACAAAACTAGAAACATTTCTAGAGAAAACGATGATTTAACAATTAAACCATGCGACATAAGCCAGTGAGCAGTTGGAACCATCAGAAAGAAATGCATGTACGCGTCAGCGCCCAAAGCCTTTATATACTCCCCGTGTTTTCGAGACGTTTCGCTTATCAGCATTTTGAAACGTCATGAAAACGATTTGAGGCTCTAACAAGGTGATGCATTCGAGATTACTTAAGTTTTAGTTAATTAAAAACACTTCAAAAATATTTATTATATTATGCTATGCGAATTGTTACCACAAAAATAAGGAAAGTATAATAACATTAAAAATATATACCCATCAAACTATTTGTAAATGCATAATTGTAAAAAAGAGCCTTTGATTCATTTTTAGAAACACGTAAACACATGAAAAAACAGAACAGTTGCCAGGATGTATGATCTCATGCCACGTATGCAGATGGAAATTTCCCAATACCAACTAACAGATGAGTAAACAGTTTTTTGTCAGAGGCGTATTTGCGTATTATTTCAAATATTAATATAAACAGATTTTTCCCTTATTAAATAAAAAGATTACAGAATCATTTTACTAGAATGTTATTTCTATGCTTCATTTTTGTTTAATTTAATCGAAATTAACGTAAGTTTAATCGACACATTAATTAATGTATGTATTATTTGTATTCAAACAAGATTGTCATTACATCACAGTGGTAGCCAACCGTTGCCTTCGAAAATGGCGATGGCAATGAGCCAACTCTTCATTAATGTATGCGGTTCCCAAAGAGCAATGTTCTATTATTTTATTCGATTTGTTAACTAAACATTGTTAAATTGACTGAGGAAGGTCTTTTCTATAAAACAGCATGATTGATAAGTCAGTTTTGAATATGGCTAAGTTCTCTAAAATTGTTACAGGTGCATTAAGTATTGCCATTTGTGTATATTATATTATTAATTCAGACCAATTTATTCACTTGATCGTTCAATTGAAGGAAGCATATCCAGTGTGCATGCAAGTATGCACCAAAGAATCATTTGCCCCCCTCCCCATCTCAAAGTTCTTTTTTAAGCTTCTTGGGGCAAAGGTACTCCTATCAGCGTGAATATATGTCATCATTATCATTTGATTATTATCAGTTTAATTTGTAATTAAATCCTAAATGAAAGCCTCTGTGTTATATTTTAAGTAAAAGAAAATATCAGTATTTCAAACCATCATATCGAAAATAGTTAATACTACAGGCCTATCTAGACATGATTATGAGATCAAACATTTAATGATAATAGACTTGCTCTTTTTAGAGCATTTTCGAAAAAAAAATGCTCTATTGTCCCCGTTTTGTCTGTCTGTCTGTCCGTCTGTCCGTCATCACCCTAGATCTCAACAACCATAAGTCCTAGACCCATGATGTATATATCATTTTGTAGGTCTTGGCCTGCCAAGAAATGACTTTTTTTCCATTTCGCGATCTGACCTCTCAGGGCCGTAAAAGGGGGCTTAGTACCGTTTTTTGCTATGTAAGATATATTAATAAAGAGCGCCTATATCTCAACAACCAAAAGTCCTAGACCCATGATGTGTATATCGTTTTGTAGGTCTTGGCCTGCCAAGTGTACATCAAAAGTCCATTTCGCGATAGGACCTCTGAGGGCCGGGCTTCAGGGCTCCTAAGGGGCTTATATATTATATATACACCTTGTACGTTCAATAACCCATTCATTTGGTGCGAAATACTGCAGCACGTAGTTTCACCAAGATTTATTAAGAAACTCATCAAATGAAATAGTAAGCTTGTGTTCTGAGTTTAATTGAAAGTATCAGAGCTATGCAACAATTGACGGAGTTTTCGGACGATTAAATGACTATAATTTCGAATGTTTTCAATTATGAGTCCTTTTTCAGTAACCACAAACCACTTGTAGTTAGATTTAAGAGAAAATAATTTTTTTTCAAATATAAAGAAACGTCTTTATAATATTTTTTTACAGATATATGCATTACACAATTGAATTTATAAACATTTCCAAAATTTACAAATATTTACTGAAAGTAACATACGTACTGATACATAACAAGAAAATGCGCTAACACGTCCTGTGTCCAGAATGGAACAGGCTTAATTGCTTTTTTACCTTTGAAACTTTATCAAGTACATGTATGCAAAAATAAAAGGGGTTGAAAGAAAATATTACTGGTAGCATTTACCGTTAATAAATTAGTGTAGATGCTCGTTATAAAAATGCATATTTTTACCATAATTGGTTAATTTTTTATGCAACCATAACTCAATGTTGGAAAGATGATTTTTTTCCCAGCTATTTATTTTTTACGGAAGACATACAGTTTAGTTTAATTGGAAGACATACAGTTTTAATCGCTATGTTCTAAGAAAACCCTATGACTATATATATCCTACTTTCGTTGAGGAATTCAGTGTTCTGAAAAGGATGTGTGAGAGCAGTGATAAAATGAAATGATTTTTATAGAAAGAGAAAAAAACGTAAGAAGTGACGGTATTTTATAAATTGTGTAAACCGGTCGATATTAACTCAGTCGTGTTTAGAAACGACTTACAATATTTACAACTTTAAATGTGAAAATATAGCAATAACAAACTCGGTACAAAGATTTTACTGTGACAGAATGATATGTCTCCATAAAAGTTACATGTGTCTATAGTCTGTTCATTAGTCCAGCTATTGATGTGATTTTTGATAAAACACATTATCTAACTCACAAAATACAACAGGGGCGTCACCAATAGCCCGGGTGGGGGGTATTCCTCAAAAATATTTCTAGGTGATGGGTACTCATAATCTAAAACAATCCCCCTCTCTCCCATCAACGCCCAAAGTCATTGGTGACCCTATAATTTGTATAAAGACGTGATTACTCAAGTTCGGCTAATTTTTTTTTTGGCTTAAAAATAATTAACTATTAATACAGTACATCGGTTAAGATTAATGCATATAAGGCATGTTTTTAGTCACAGCAAATTATAGGCCCACTACTAATGTGTTAAACGCTCAACTTTAAGCCTTAAAACATTCTGAAAAAAATCAGTGAATTACAAATTATTTTCTTTAACTAATGACTGTATTTACATGTCTTACTGAGGATATATATATGTGCCTATATGCTTCTAGTAAGTTAACATTCTATGTATGGCCATGGGAAGGCAATCATACCACGCTGTCAACAACGGTATACGCCTTAATCTTTGTTTTTAAAAAATCAATGCTTAGCTGACTGGAATTTTCCAGTTTTGTCTTGGCAAGGACGTAAACAAAGTCAAGGCAGGACTGCCAACTTGGACAATTTATGACCAGGTCTAGATATCTTTTCAACATTGTTGACAAAAATATAAAAGAAAATGTTTATAGTATCTATATTTCAGATATAATTATTTTACTTCATTCAGTTATGTGTAAAATGTTCATTATTTTCATATATTGTATACTTAGGTATAATATTTAATTATTTGCTAGATAAAAATACTAATTTATATAAGGAAAAGGTTCGCAGTTCTGAGAAAAAATTTGATACTATTTGAATTGTTTTATATTGATAACTGTTAGTAAAGAATAAAATAATTTATTTTATGTGGGGGGTTTTTTTCCATCGTTAACCCCGGATGGCCGATAGGTGTAGATACTCGACTGTCGACCTGAGAGTCCTGGGTTCGATCCTCTGTGAGGCCCATGGAATTTGGTACAAAGTCGTCCCACAAGTCCAATCAGCTTTAAATGGGTACCTGACTTAAGTTGGGGAAGTAAAGGCGGCTGGGTGTTGTGCTAACCACACAATCATATGCCTTCATATGCCGAGGTTATAGAAACAGATGAATTCTACACTTCATCTGCCCCGATGGCCCGTTAGGGCTAAGGGAACTTTTTTTTTTTAACCCCCCCTCCTCCATTTTCTCGTGTGTGTGTGTGTGCTCTTCTGTTCATTTTGAATAAAAAAAATTGATCAACTTAATTTATAAAAGTTAAATATGAGACCAGGGTTTGTCACACAGTGTATGAGACACTTTAACGTCTTTTTATCATTCATTCAGTGAGCTGCAGTTGTTATAGTAACAACTTGTCTGAAAACAAATAAGTATCTCACCAACCCCGCCGCCCCCTCCCAGCACAAAAATAGCCACAGGCTGGTCTCAGCACTTAGATGGACATGATGGTCAGTAAAAGTGCATCAACCTATGACAACATAGGAGCACCCTATAAGTTGACTACATTCTTCTGGGTCAAGTTGATATCAAATGGCATAAAATTAAAAAGCAATTCATGAAATGATTTAATATGAACTGAATTTAATTTTAAAAAATTCTCATTAAATTTGGAATGATTGTCTAGCTTTTTAAAATAAATTAATGTTATAAATCTTGTCAGAAGAATTACAGTTTAGAAAATTTGAATGCAAAGTTGCCCTAGTGCATTCTTGAAGTGCCCACCTCACACAAGTTATGCATGGATGAACCAAAGTTTCACATGGTCTATTGGTGTGTGTTCACTGCAGATACGACAAAATGTTACTTCTGGAGATTCTAGCAAAGCAGTTATTGATTAAGGAAGAAATTCAGAATCACTAATTCAAAAGCTGTAATAGGCTACTTATAGGGGTAACATTTTTTTATCTATAGTCATTCCAGCCTCGAGTCGTCTACATTCCAAATACCATAGATATAAACTAAATCTAAATTATAAAATAAATTTGCATTGCATCTGTTAAACCTTGTCATTCTGCTCAATGAAATTGCTTCTGGAATTCTAACTGATATGTCTCTTCTGTGCATCACCACACCAAGACTCAGACAATCATGTCACATAAAAACATGCAAAACCGACACATCGAACTGTTAAATTGTGCACAAATGTATCACTGACTTTCGTACCATTTTCCTAAAAGAAAATGTTTCTTATGTCTTTTAGTTAAATCCACTGATTTTAAAAATTCATCAAAATAATAATTGTTATCCCTGGCATTCCATATTATGCAAGACTGTTTAAAATACAGAGCGAGCTTTTAATCACAAAGAAAGCTGGGATTATAGTAACAATCAACAAAAACAAGAAATAATGAAGTTAATGATGGTGAGTGAACTTCAATTCTGAAAGATCCAGTTATAATCAAGGAAACACACAAGTTCAACTAAGCATATCTTAAACTTTGATTTTCATGGACAGAGAATGAAAAAGAGCTTATTCAACTCTGTATCACATGTTATAAAAATTTAACAAATGTAAGCATGAGACTTAAAGTGCCATTTTGATACCAATCACAATAAGTACAAACATAAACCATTTTTTAAAACAAACATGGGGTATGACAGGAGGGACAATCTTTGAATGCAGTGCAACAGAGACAATTGGCGAAACTTAAATTAAGCCTGCAGCCAAGATAATGGCGGAAGGTAGGAGATAGGGAAAAACAAACTTTGACCGCATTCCCATCTCAATTAATACAGTTTATCGATGAATCATCGAAATGACTAATAATTTCAAACAGACTTATTTTTCCTTATATTTCTCAAAGTCTTTGTTATACTTAACATGTCAATGAATCCATTGATATTGTGAATTTCACCAATCTCATGGTCTTTGTTAAATACGAAAAAGATAAAATAATTCATGACGACTTTTTATTTAGCCAGCCTTCAATCTTCTTCTTCCTTTGGCTCTACAGCCCCATTTAGGGCCCTGGCCTGCCATAATACTCTTCTCCACTTTTCCCAATCCATGGTCTTCTTCCTCCACTCTCTCACTCCTATGGCTTTGAGGTCTTTTTCCACTTCCTCTAACCATCTGGTTCCTGGTCTGCCTTTAGGCCTTTTCTCATTGGGTGTTGCCTTATATATTGCTTTTGGACCTCTGTTGTTTTCCATTCTTTCAACATGCCCTACCCACATGTGTAAAGTCCCTGTAAGGATGAGATGAAATCCCTTAGATCCTATAAACCACTAATGGGACGGTTTTATGGTGCCCTTCTTTCATCCCCACCATAGCCGATAGTGCAATGGCCATGGAGGCACCACGGGAGATATATCGGGAACTTGAGCCAAGACCTGAAAAATTTCCTTGGTCCTCACCGGAGATCGAACCAGGTACCTTCAGATCGACAGTCGAGCGCGTTACCGCACGACCATCCGTCCCCTACCCACATCAATCTATTCATTTTGATTTCAGCTGTTATATTTGGTTCTTCATATAGTTCGTACAGTTCTGAATTGGTTCTACTTCTCCACTCGTTATTGTCCTTTACTGAGAAACCCTTCAATAGGTCTTACAAAATGGGACTATATGTTTAATGTTTTGACTATTTTTATGCAGGAAAACAAAATTGATAGGCTTAGCAGTGTTGAAATAAGCTCTGATAGAGCAAAAAGTATGGTCTTTATCAAACAAATGTTCGTTGGCTATATAGAGGCAAAATTCTAAACCGATTGTTTGGTCTTTGACATAAATTTCAAGTTTTTCTTAATGAAAGAACTGAGCTTAGAGCTGCTTACATAACTGATAAATCCTCTGTATATTGACATAATTAGTCATTTCACATAAAGTGAAAAAAAGGGAATGTACTTTTGGATGCGGAACACCATCTCAGAATAAAATTACCAGAGAAACAAATTTACAAAGATCTGTCATCTCCAACATTTAAAAATTTCATCTTTCTGGATTACAATGAATGTTATTTAAAAAAAAAAAAAAACTTTCATAATTTTTTTTTTTCTGAAATAATTTTACTTTCCATTTATCATTACGTTATCAATAGGAAAAATAACAACCTTTGATGGTCAGATTGGTAAAAAAATGAGTGCAAAGATTTTATTTATTCATATATTTTTTTATGAGGGGTACTTAAGGTTTAAAAAATAAAGAAGTCAAAATTTTGGGCTACACTGGTTTAACATAACCAAATATGTTAGGAAAATGAGCAATAGTTAGTGAATCCATAACAGTATTAAACTGTGCACACAGAGCTTTAAATCTTTTGCTATAACTTCTTCTGGGGCTATTTCAAAACATCCAGTGCTGTGCCTAGTGATGTTTTTTCTGTAAATCTGAATTTTATCAAAAAAGCAGTAATATCATTTCCAACTACTGAATAAGAACAATGGACACTTAATTTGTTGCCATTATAATTTATTAGTTGCTGAAAGCTATACACCATATTTTGATATATATAAATCAACTCGATATAACCTTTGTTATAAGTGTGTGGTTTCAGGATTTCTGTCAGGCAAGGGTAATTTAGGTAATGATGTCTATATATTTTACACACTTATTTCTGTAATACAGGCGGGCATAAATGCTGGTAACTAATAAACATCTAAAACAATCAAACTGATAACAGAGCTATGAGTGAAATAAAAAAAAAATCTGGTAATGTAGTCCTTTAGTTATTATTTTTCTATTTTCAATCATATAAACTGTTCATAAAGTGTCCTTATTGATGATGATGCAAAAAAAAAATCGACGAAATTTGTATCAACCCCCATATACAAAAGGGTAGTAGGTAATTATAGAAGTGAAATGTAAGAATGGAATACACTCTCAATGACATCATACATTTCACCAAAATGATGTCACATGACAAAATAAAACGTTTGATACCCATACAAAAAAAGAATGGCAATGCTGATCAACAAACACTTTGGAAATGTTATTAGCTTAAATAAAGACACATCTTTAAAGTACTAATGTCACGTGAAAAAAGGGATCATGTAATGTTTAGTGTTATGCTGTGATTGATGTCATGTCTATCAATAAATGTACCAGTACTATACTAGATGATGTAATGATGTTAGCACAGGTGACTTCACACATTTAACTATTAGATTATTTCTGTAAATTTTGTATACAAATGATGTCAGGCATTATTTTCAGAAAAGAAAATTAGGTTTAAAATCTGTTGGTTTGATTGATTCCAACAAAAAAGTACTGAATCCCAATCCCAATGAATCACTTATTTAAAATGAAATGTAACTATGACAATCTCAAATCAGGAAAATAAAGAAAGTACATTTTGATACCCTAAATACTACCCCATGATTTGATTCTTGAATAGATCAGAAATTTTAACATTGAGAATTCATCATCGATTGCAATTTCATTCAACCAAAAACATAATTAATAAAATGGAATGCACAGAATTACAATCTGAAACTTAACTTGCACGAAAATGCAAAGCATGTCTCCTCATTGGATTTTTGTCTACCTACAGAGAACAAAAACACTCTCTTCACAATAGCGTCTTTTGCAACCATGAAAATTAAATTACATCACAAGCCACTAATTTTTAAAAGTCCACCAAATTGATGATTAGCATATTGAGAACTCACTGAGAACTGTAGTTAATTCAGAATATTCAAATATGATTTGTGTCTCATAAAAGGTGTTCAGCATTGATGGTATAAATAATTATAAAGAGCTGTGTTCTAGAACCAATGAACATATAAAAAAAAAAAAAGTTAATAACAAAATTAAATGATTTAATGGGAGACAAAAGTTTACTGAGAGAAGAGCTGCTTTTGGACATAGCTGATAAAAAAATACCAAAAAATGAAATATATAGTTTACCTGACAAGCTTGGAGATTTCCTTGACGCTCAACGTTCGTAGCATTGACTTTTCGACCACCGGTGGTCGACAATTTTATATTTTTACTTTTGGTCAATTGCTTTTTAATGTTTTATTATATATGTGCAACGCCGACCCTGGGGTACAGTGGCAAAAAAAATAGATTTTTTATTTTTGTAAAAATGTGATACTTGGTAAAATATTTGGGTTGAAAAAAGACATAATGCACTAGGAATCTTTGTTGCTGCGGCGTGTATTTGAGGCAGGGCTGTTTGGTAACTAAGCGTGATTTCTCGGGGAAAGTGAAATTTGGTAATTTTTTTTAATATGGGAGGGTGACAAAAGTGATCAACTTTTAAATAAATATAATATGCTTAGAAAAACAAATAAATGGTGGAAAACTTTATTTTTTTATTCATTTAAATGTGTTTCCTGTCACTTATAATAATAATATAGAAATTTTCATGATCAATTTTGTCGTCTAAAATTGTGTGAAAATTATGTCTTTTATTCACCCTAGAAGCTTCAGTCCTTTTTTTTTTCCAAATTTCTATAGTATCATTTAAAGTTGAATAAAAAAAAAATTATCATAATTTTACGTCCAAATTTATTTATGTGTTGTACAAATGAATAATGTTTATGTAAATAATAAAGATTTTGTTTAAATTCTTCATACCTTTTTTTTTATTCTTACTGTTTGTGATGTATTTGTATTTTTAGTTAAAAAAAATAATTAAAAAATCATTTACACTATAATTTTACAAAATTAAAATTTTCTATTATATCAAAAGTTTTATATCATTAAATAGCTTATTCATTTCTAAATTCAATGATGCATAACTTCACTAGGTAGCTTATAACATAATGAAAAATGCCTAGTTTTACAAAACACCCTGCAATCAGCTTAAAAAAATGGCAGAAAATGAACAACAGTTGAGAGTTAAAGGGCAAGGCTAAACAGAACAATCACTAAGAATGATTCAGTCATGTCTGTGATGCAAGTGGATTTTGAAATGGTTTGAGAACGCTATAAACCTGGCTGAAAGACCTGCTTTTCTAAAGAGCAAAAAAGAAACATTGGATGTATTATTTTATTCTGGTTCGTCTGTACACAGATCCACCTAGCTATTCTGTGTTGTATTGTATCCAAGTTGGCAGTCCTGCCTTGACTTTGTTTACGTCCATGAAATATTATAAAAGAAGACATTGCTTTCTGAAAAAAAATTCTTAAACTAAATATTTCTTAAATTCAACCAAAATATTTTAATCTCATTTAAAAATATAAACCAGCTAAATGAAGGATTATTATTTAATTCAGACTCATTTTACTATTAAAATGCTTTAGAATGCTTCAAGCCAAACTAGCCTAACCCACATTTCAGGGGGCCCTTGGGTAAAATTTAATGTTTCTATAGCCACAGCAAAATGAAGGGTTTGTGTGGCTAGCATAGCCCAATGTGGTCCACGACTCAAAAAGTTTGATCACCCTTGGGCTAACACAATAACCAAATGCTACATTTTAATTTATTTTATCAAGAAGCCTTTTAAGCCATACTAGCCTAACTCACATTATGGATTAGGCTAATCTGGCAATATAAATATTTCCATCCAATCTAATATCAACATTTGCAACTGGGGGGGGGGGGGGGTTAATGGAAGGGAAATAACCATTAAAAGAGGTTATGATGAAATAGGTAAATGTTATTTCCCTTGAAATTGTAAAGATAGTATTGTTTTAATTAAAATATTAATATTCAGTATTGTGCCACTGACTGTGATATTCCCCATGAATATAAAAAAACATGAGAATAAATCCCTAAATTTAATGTCTTTTTTAGAAGGTGTTGTTTAAACACAGAATAACCAACATACAACGCAATTTTCACAACCATAATCATTTATACAACAAAATCATAATATAATTTAACTTTACATAACAGCTTATTCATTTACTTAAATAGCCAGGAATTGAGAATTTTAAAAAAATATATACACCACTTTTGGGCAAAAATGTTGAAATTGTATTAAACTTTATTTCTAATTCCGTTAATAGCATTTTTATAAAAAAGCACTGAGTTTGAAGAAACGTGATACCCTTATTTCACATTAACATTTTTACGATGGCATTCTATCACCAGGAAACACAACCTATACAAAAATTTTAAAACCGGTGATGTCGGAAAAATCACTACCAAATAGAAAAATATTGTTAGTAGCTATAAAATTACCCCTGTGAAGGAAATTCGACAATGTTTTAAATGAAGTCAAATTTATTTCTTAAAAGAGGTTTATATGCTTTAAAAAGATTATTTAATCTATCCCATTATAAATTTTAAATTTATTTGCAGGGGGTGGGGGGGGGGGAATTAGGTGCGACTATTACTATTATCTTAGATAAGACATACAGGAGATAACTACGATTTCAGGATGCACAGTAATAAAAGTTAAAACTTGAGAAAAAAAACGGTAAAAAAAATGTAATGTTCATGAATATAAATATTACGTAAAGAAAGAAACCAGCTTTAGATAGATTACAGTTAGATAGATTAAGTATAAGCAATCGTGTAGTCTACTTCATACACTGAGCAGTATAACCACTAATAAAGTTTGGGAATTCGGGTATTACCACTTCGAATTTCCAAATGATATGTCTCAGTTGTGACAATATGTCTGTATACAACATGTTTTTATTACATTTGTGACAGGTTTCTTCAGAAACTCCTTAATGATTAGTGTTAGCAGATTTTTTCGATATCCCGCAAGTTCATATATTATTTTATTAACGCCATTTATATGATAGTTAGAGAGTGGAGGAAGAAGACCATGGATCGGAAAAAGTAGAGAAAAGAAGTATAGCAGACCAAGGCCCTAAATGAGCGTAGAGACAAAGTGGGGCTTCCAATAAAAACCCAATTGTAGTTAATAAAAACCCAATTGTGGTTTAAAGGACAAAGCTCTACACATTGTAGCAGGTTGGTTAATAATGTTGATGACAATGCACTTTGTTGTACTTTTGTCTATATGCCAGGGATATACTGACCTAGAACAACTGAAGGAGCTTTCATCAAAGGCCTTTTGGGTTGGAAAAAACTAAATATTCATAAGAAAATTTTATTAAATAAATAAATTTGGAAGGTAGGTAATTGTGATTATATGTGAAATGTAAACAATATTAAACTCATGTATGAAACAGTGTTGAACTATTTTTTTTCTAATTATAGAGGTTTTAATTAAAATTAGCTACAATACAATGGAAAACATCAAAATTGCAAGAAACATTTAAATTGATGTTGAATCTGGTGCAAAAATGTAGACTACTTCATGGGGAATAAGAAATGAAATTCTTATTTGTAAAAGGAAATGAACTATACCAAGCCCTCAAGTGAAGTAAATCCACAAAAATCGCACATATCATTTCTATATTAAAGTGAATATGTGCTGCAGGAGAAAATGCAGCACTGATCTAAATATGTTAGAGAGAAACCATGTTGAAGGAGGGGTAGGTGTACTAATCTAAACTTACATCAAGTTAGTCTGGGAAACACAGGTTAAATTAGGCAATGTGCAAGAAGTGTTTGGTGAGTTATTTAATATTAATATTTGTCCAAGTACCAGCCATAGATATTGCTCCACACCCTAACCCTATTCCTAACCCTATCCCTAATCCTATGTTTAAATATTTTAAAAAATAATTTTTTTTAAATTGCAACTTTTGATGATTATAGGTCAATGACTTTCATACGCTAACTTGCTGGTGCCGTAGCCACTGCGTTAATTAAATGCAAATGTCATAGATGTGAACGAACGACATCCAGTGTAGCCCGGGCATGATAAAACAGTCTAACGGGCAGTAGTTTGTGAATATTTGAACTAGTCTCAACTTACCAAAAATATGTGTTTTGTCAAAGCATGTCATGTCCAACATCGTCAACATGTAATTCACTTTATTTAAGTGGAACTCTAAAATAAATACAAATCTTAGATCATATAATAAATTGATACTGACCAAATGTTCAATTCAAAAACTCTCTCAAATGAGAAGTTACTAACACAACTTCTGTGCCGGAAGATTCCCGAAGAATTGAGTAAATTCCTTCGCATTTAACTTTGTTAATACATTTAAAATTCTTTATCACCTATTTACTTGTTAAGGCTTACGGCTCCTTAAAACAGTAATTGTGTATTTTTCATCATTGCTATTTTTTAAAAAATATGCCCATATAGATTTCTGGATCTATGTCTAACTCTAAATATTAAAATGCGCTCTCAATTCCGTCATATGATTTATTCGAATGTAGGACAACCCCCTCCCCCAGCGGACAAAACCATCAAATTATTAAGATCGAACTTAAGTCGATATTATAAATACTTCTATATATACAAGGTTGTCAATGGGCTAATGAAAATGTTTGTCGATATGAGAGATCATGCCTGTCAACTCAGTTTACCAATAGGCATGTTCCTATGTTGTTTTACCCAAATAAAGGATTGGCTTTCGACCACTGTGGTTGTTAAGCTCTTTGTTTTAAAGTCTGCTATAAAATGTGTGATAGGCACGAGAATTAAAAGGTAGAATAAAGATACGGTCAGTCTTGACCTTGGGCTAAGCCGCTAAAACTATTAATTGTGTTTGTTTTACCTGGTAATATAAGCTTACAGCTGTAAAGTTAACAAGGGATTAACTTTAGACCACTGTCGCTCGAAAGGATAATGCAGCTTATTGGGGTACTTGTACTTTTAAATAAAAATCCAGGTATTATATATTACAGTAATAATAAATTTGGGGGTTAAATAATATATTTTATAGCAAAAGTAGAGGTTAGGTCCAGTGGGGGTTTTGTCCGCTGGTGGTTTTGTCCGCTGAGGGTTATGTCCGTGGGGGTTTAGTCCGCTGGGGTTTTGTCCAGATACCGATTTATTCAAAAAATAATAATAATTTTTTTTACCGTCGACATACATCCAGACTTTGGTGTTTGCAAAATACCCGAGCCATGCAACAAAGAAGTACTACCTTCAAATTGTATTAAAAAGATAAGTAATGCTTTGTTAAAGGAATTAAAATATGCCAATAATTATTTGTTTTCGGAACTCTTTGTATTTTATACAAACTGCAAAAAAAAAAAAAAAACCGTTTGGGATGGTTCTGAGGTGAGATAAAAGAGCTATGAAATTCGCTATTTAAAGAATATGGCGAGAACCTACAGACCACTCCACCAACTACTACTTTTGCATGGTTCATCCCTCCAAACATCGTAGTGGCGAGAATTCTCTCCAAGTTGCGTATCCTGATATCCAGTCAATTAAGCAATATAATCACGTGGCATTTGGAGAAGAGGGGGCACCACAGTCAGTTTTCCATTTTAATTATTGATTTAATTTGATTTAATACATAGTCACTTAAAAAAATTAAAGAAGCATGAATAGCTTTTATGTTTATCCTGCAAAAAAAGTAACAGATTTGAGCTGCTAGGAAGCTAAACGTATACACATTATGAACTGTTCTAGCTGTACCCTGCAAAACCTTTGCATAGAGTTATATCCCCTTACGTTTGATCAGTAGGCAAGGTTATTGTTGGTTTCGGACAGATCCGATTTTTTCATGATTTTTATTACTCTTGTTTACGTTTGAAGATTTCAAACTGGAATACTGTTGTATTAATTCTTTACTTTCGATTTAACGCAAAATCCACACCGCTATTATTTATATAGACTAGCTGTACCCCGCAAAGCCTTTGCAGGAAGATAGACTTGTTAAGCCATTGCCGAACCTAGGATTTTGGGGCCCTGCATTTTGACATTCGATACCATGACATGAGAATATGTACTTAATATATAATGTAAAAAATAATTTTGGGGGCTCCCCTAAAGCAGGAGCCCGGTGGGACTTTCGATTTTGGACCCCCCCAAACCCTAGTTACGCCTCTGTGTTAATTTTTTTTTTTAAGTTATGAAATAATTAAAAATCTAATTAGTTGTTGTTTCTTTTTCTTACAACATCCTAAAAGATAAATTATTTCAATTTTTTAAAAATATCAAAGAGATCTAATTAGTTACTTTTCATTAAAACAACTAAAAGGATACATTCTGAAACAAAAAAACAATAAAAATAAATATCACTGTGAGAAATCGAACCCGGAGAGTCTGCATAAAAGTGAACATAGACCAAGCTGCATAACCATCCTGCCACCGCGCCAACCAAATTATTAAGCTATTTTAATGTAGTATAAGAAAAATATTGCTCGGTTAAGTTTTCATTGCCTTTTGACCTAGTTTTTCAGGCCTATATTGTTATTTTGTAATTAAGAAATAATTCAAAGCCACATTTATTTAAAAACATAAATATTATGAAAGCTGAGAACTTAATTAGTATAGAAATTTGCAGAATTTCTTTTTTAAAATATTATATTGACTTTTAAAAAGAACTTTATTTACGAAATTAGATACGAAAACGCAGTCAATAGTTTTATCGTCGCCGACGTCGGAGATTTTCGATTATTTCTATTGTTTACGTCTGACGATGTTGAAATGCTCTGTTGCAATAAAAACTACAATGATTTGAATGATATTATATGCTAATTATTAATTTTTGATATTGGGGACTTTTACATTTCATAATTAACAGCACAGAAACTATTGAAAACTATAGATAATATCAAAAAGAAAAATTTAATCGAGACACATGGGATGACGCCATTTTGAATTATTGTTTTCCGCTTTCGATTTAACGCACACTGGAAATGAATAATATTATATATGATGATGATGATGATTCTAGATGTTTGCCACAGCAAAAGTGACAGATACTAGTCATACTACTGTGTTGAAAAAAAAAAAGAAAATAAGCCCTAACATGATTTGTTCAAGATTGTAACGATATAAGTTAAACATCAACAATTAGCTTTAGTTAATATCGTGTTATTGTTGCTTTAGAACATACATTTCTTTGCTAATTGACCGCTCCTGCACAGCGCTACTGAACGTTGCAGCGGGACGGGTGGTCGTGCGGTAAAGTCGTGCGACTGTCGACCTGGGGGTCTCTGGTTCGATCTACGGTGAGGACCAATGGATGTTTCATGTCATGGTTACAGTCTCCGCTATATCTCTTGTGATCATCGACTATGGTAGGGATGAAAGAAGGTCACTGCGAAAACATCCCATTAGTGGTTAATGGGATCTAGGAGATTTCATCTCATCCTTACAGGAACGTCAGTCACGTCACACACACTGAACTTTGCCTCGCATCTTTTAAAACAGCACCTGGGATTATGGTTTGATTTGACTTAGAATGAAATATCGTAACAGTTTACACAAATATTGTAAGGTTTAACTTTCTTCTTGACAGATCTCTGTGGCTTAACCAACATCCAGACAATCGATGACTATTTTGCCGATGGGTTTTTTTTTTAATTTTTATGTTTGATGACAGCACCAGACAAGAAAAAAAGAGTACCATTTAAAAAAGTTGTGGCAACAAGTTTGTCTGACATTTGGAGCAGAATTTTTCAGTTAGACAAAATCAGTGGAACTACTTATTCAAACAACAAAGAAATATACAGTCAGACCAACATTGTTAAACTATTCTGTTAAACAAACCACAGACAATCAGCATTGAACTATTCATTCAGACAACGTGGAACTATTCATTCCGACAACGTGGAACTATTTAATCAGACAACGTGGAACTATTCATTCAGACAAAATGGAACTATTCAATCAGACAACGTGGAACTATTCAATCAGACAACGTGGAACTATTCATTCAGACAACGTGGAACTATTCAATCAGACAACGTGGAACTATTCAATCAGACAACGTGGAACTATTCAATTAGACAACGTGGAAGTACTTTTCAAATAACAAAGAACTATACAGTCAACCAACGGTGTGGAACTATTCTGTTAAACAAACAAAAGACAAATAATGTTAAACTACTCGCTCAGACTGGCAGACAAACTACGTTGAACTACTCAGATCGGCAAACTACGTGGAACGGAAGATGTTGATTTTTTTTTCTGGGCATGAACTTTCTTTCCACCCTAAATATCCACCCCTCCCCATCCCCAGCACAAACCATCGTTATTGTCTCGCTGCACTCGTTCCTTCTCTCACTTGTTGTCCCAAATATTTTGTTTCTCCCCACTGTATACTATCTCTCCATCACATATCCAAGACCAACCATTTTCCCTGCCGTTGTGTGCTGTGGTCCACTAGCACTGACGCCCTCTACTGGCAATGAACAAAACACATATAGAAGAAGACTGTAGGAGTGTGTTGATAGCGCGGGTCCTGAAGGTGTTCATTAAACGCGTTAGTTCTGTTTAGGTTAGCTGCCAGCAATTGTCCTGACGCCCTCTACTCCCATTCAATACTCCCCCCCCCACTCCTCGACAAGCCACCCTCACCACCTCCATCTCGCAAGGGGGTAGGGGGGTAGGAAAGGGTTTGCTTACGCTGCGATGGTCTCCGCTATATTTGAAATATTTCAAGGGGGTGGGAGGAACAAGGCCGGAAGCTATGAACTTTATTTTTTTTACAAGTGAGCCCCGTTTGTCGTAATAGAATATTGATGGGATTGGGAGACGAGTCTATCGTGTGTGTGCAGAGGCGGAGCTGAAAGATTTTCTTAGTTAAGGGGAGTGGGGGGGGAGGGAGAGACTTAAAATTATTTTCTCTGTTTGAAAAATAAGTTGTATCAAAATTTAAGCTGGGAAATAATTAAATCTATCTGGCTGTATAACTATAAAGATGTCTATGATGAACATAGCGAATGTAAAGACCGTCATGCACCGGGGGGGGGGGAGTCCTAGGCACCCCTGTGTATGTGCAGGCCAGCAAGGCCTAAGAAGAGCTTGTGCATCAGATCCATTGCTCCGGGTCTTAAAAGGCTCAAGCCCGAAAGGCTCACATTTTTCTATCAAATATGCTATTTATGTGACCGACACGCGTCCCTTACACACTGGGCCCCTCAATTCTAACGGCCCTAAGAGTATGCCCAAAAAAAAACTTGAAGAAAAATTGCAAGAAATCTACTTGACACTTGGAGAAAATTACAAGAAATCTACTTGACATTTGGAGAAAATTACAAGAAATCTACTTCACATTTGGAGAAAATTACAAGAAATCGACTTGACACATAGAGAAAATTGCAAGAAATCTACTTGACATTTGGAGAAAATTGCAAGAATCCTACTTGACATTTGGAAAAATTACAAGAAATCTACTTCACATTTGGAGAAAATTACAAGAAATCTACTTGACACTTGGAGAAAGATCAAGGGAGTGGGCCATCCTATGATCTGCCCGGGATCTGGTCACTTTTGCATGGATATGAAAGGGGGGGGGGGCAAGATAGAGAGTATTTAGGTATATTTCTTTATAAAATTTCAATTTTTGACTTTCATTACACCTTTTTTTCCCAAAACATAGATCCCAAAACTTATGTCCGAATATATATATATATATATATATATATATATATATATATATATATATAATGGACCGTAACTGTAGTTGTATAGCAGAAAGGGCCGGGGGTGGGGTGTTCTCGATTCCTGGCGTCTGAGCAGTCAGTCTGACACGGCTGCTATTTTTTATGAGGGAGAGATAACCTCGCCCAGCGTCATAATTTGAGAACTACAAAGGTGGGCAGAGAGTCTCACTCACTAGAGCCAGACAAGCTGATAACTGGGATCTTTAATTAATGATTGCTGTCCATCACAAAGGCAGAAATCTTCCTCATAAAACTTGTGTTATCATACAGAACAGATTAGAAAATAACTAAATGAACTCCTCAATCTCTTCCCCCTACAATGAAGATAGGGTCTTTTAATTTTATTGTCATTTAAGTAAATACATTGTATATTTTAATTATATTTACCCTTAACCGATGTGGTCGTTTTGGAGAAAGGATGCACACATCAAAAGAAATATATCTGTTGTACTCTCATTCGCCCATTCTGTGGGCTTTAAGTCTTGGTGGCGCCCAACTCCTCTCCAATCCAAGTCTTTGTCTTTACCAGGGGTAGAATCTTGTTCATTTTGCACGTGAGTCTAGCTTACTATAGACTTCATTATTTTGCAAACAATACATTACAATACGCGCAAGGGGGTATTCATGGGGGAGGGGGCATTCGCCCCCCCTACATTTTGAAAAAAAGTCATATAAGAGGGGGGCATTTGCTCCCCCCCCCTTACATTTAAAAAAAATGTTATAAAGTTGTTATTTGTCCCCCCCCCCTGGAAAATTTTTGCCCCCCACCTGGAAAAATTCCTAGCGACGCCCATGAATACGCGGGAGAAAAAAAAAAAGAAACATTTGGTTTGATAGTTTAAAATCAAAATAAATTAAAACAAAATTTTTACATTTAATTTGGAAAAAATAAAGTTTCAATGTAAAATCTTATATTTTATTCAATGACATAATATGTATGTTTGAGGTGTGCTCGTTATTATTGTTCACTTTATTTTTTTTTAATTAGAAATGTATTTTATCTCATGAGTACATTCTAAATTAGTCTAAACGTGATGTGTGCCAATAGACAACGTCGTTCTGATAGCTAAACAGGAAGTCTTTCCAAATGTGCCGTGACAAGCCGGATTAAAAAAGTGCCCTGCTCTTTGAATTCCGTTATTATGAGAACCGCGCCAAGGTGGGAGAAACTGCAGACCCCTGCTCTTTTCCTCCCCGCCACCTCCCTCTCTCCCTCTCTCTCTCTCTCTCTTCTCTCCATTCAAGTTGAAGAAATTTTCTGGGGCATGAAATTGAGAAAAACAGGCCGAGTGTGGATGTGTTACCTTTAACGTGTGTGTTGGGCTGGCACTTACACACGCACGGACCGGAGGATTATCCCGTAACTATTGTACTGGATAGCCTGCCCCCCTTACCTTCCCCCCTCCCCTTCTCCCTCCTCCCTCCCTCCCACCTTTCAAATCCCCCCCCCCCATGCCAGTCGTGTGATGGTATCCTAAAACTGAATGACAATCTGTTAGTGAAAACAACACATCAAGCAGAGATCATAGTGTGCCCAGGTTGTTTGGAAAAAGGATGTTGGGGGGGGGGGGGAAGGAGGAAGGGATAGTCTGTTGCTGTAAGGTGGCGAGTGGGGGAGGGGGTGAGAGGAGCGTGAGGGCGAGATGGACGGATCCGATGGATTTCTTATGAGTTGAAATTATTTATGGATTACTGCACTGGCATTTTGAAGAAGGCGCCAATTTTTTTTTTAAGGAGTGGAGCAGTTGGAGGGGCCAAATAGAAAGAAACAAAATGAATGACTTCGTAACAAATTGTATCGAGATTTTGTAGCAGCTTTTCTGAAAAGAAAAAATATAAATTATACGAAGAAAAACTAAGGTCCGCGGGCCAAGAACGGTCCGTTTTGGTTATTTGATCTAGGCCGCTCATTCAAGGTTTAGTACATTTAATTCAGAGGCGTACTAAGGGTGAGGGAGTGGGGGTCAAAATTCGAAAATCCACCGGCCCGAGCTTGAGGGGGCCCCAAATTTATGTTTACATTTAATATTAAGTACATTATCTCGTGTCATGATGTCGAATGCCAAAATGCAGGGGCTTACAAAGAGGCCAAGCCCCGGGCCCCTAAATCGCTAGGTTCGGCACTGATTTAATTAAGCATTCATTACTTCATATAAAGACTACACCCAATTGCTCTCTAGATGGCCCTTCATTTTAATGTCCGATCCTGCTCCGTCTCTTATGTCAAATTTATGAGCTCATTGCAGCCCACTATTCAGAAAGTCTGCATACACCTGTAATAGTTTGTACATCAACTTAATATTCAGTTTTCTGTACCGAATTCATTAATATAAAAAAAATACTAGCATCTTAAGCCTGTTCCATTCTGGACACAGGACGTGTTAGCGCATTTTCGTGTTATGTATCAGTGCGTATGTTAGCATTCAGTAGATATTTGTAAATTTTGGAAATGTTTATAAATTCAAGTGTGTAACGCATATTTATTTGAAAAAAAATTATTTTCTCTTAAATCTAACTACAAGTGGTTTATGGTCACTGAAATAGGACTCATAATTGAAACACTCTAGATTGTAGTCATTTAACAATGCTCTATTTCTTTCCTCGTCAACCGTCTGTGTCTCCTCTTTTTTCACTTCCGTTCAATAACCCATTCATTTGGTGCGCCACCACAGCGTATAAGGTGTAGAATGGGGCCGTGAAAATGACATAATTATTAACATAGTTTATATAGTAAAAAAAACGGTACCCTAAGAAACACTGATGCCCAGCCCTCAGAGGTCAGATCGCGAAATGGACTTTTGATGCAGGAATGGCAGGCCAAGACCTACAAAAAAGTTTCATACATCATGGGTCTAAGACTTATGGTTGCTGAGATCTATGGTGATGACGGACAGACGGACAAAATGAAAACAATAGCGCATTCGACTTATCGAAAATGCGCTAAAATTCACTATATATACATCTCACGTTCATGTAATTCTAGGGTCAATCACCAGCTTGTTGGTAAGAAAGCAAAGAAGTTATTCTTTGACTGTTTGAAGCCTAAGATAGTTATATTTAAATAGAACAGCGTGCACATTTTGACAGATTAATCGTTGTAAAATCAGCAAAGTCTAAGATAAGGGTTCGAAACCCAACAATCGCAGTGGCCTCAATCCCCGCTGCCCCACACTTGAAAGATAACAGGTTCTCTAAGTGTGAGGCTCAAACTCATTCACTTCAAATTTCAGTTATAACTTTAGTGAGAATAATGTGTACACTAATAACTTTAATGGGAATAATGTGCATAATTATAACTTGTTTCTAAACCAACTGTAGTGAAAACCATAGAGATGAAATGCTAAATCAATCTGTAATAATCATATGTTCATTTTCATCATGTATCACTTTCAGAGCCGCGACGCATTGGGGTGCAAAACACCAGGGACGGCAAAATCTTATCTAAGAAGACGAAATTTTGAATGAAAGAAAAAAAGTCAAATCAAGTCAAAGTCTAATTGCAAGGTGTGACACTGGTTATCTTTTGTTCAATCTTATGAATAACATTAAGATATTTCTTTTATATTTCCACATACCTCACGGCATATAATACTAAGAGTAAACCACCTATCTCACGGCATATAGTTCACCAGATATCTCACGGCACACAGTACACCACATATCTCACGGCACACAGTACACCAGATATCTCATGGCACATACTACACCAGATATCTCACGGCACACAGTACACCAGATATCTCACGGCATATAGTTCACAAGAAATCTCATGGCACATACTACACCACATATCTCACAGCATACAGTACACCAGATATCTCATGGCACATAGTACACCAGATATCTCACGGCACACAGTACACCAGATATCTCATGGCACATATTACACCACATATCTCACAGCATACAGTACACCAGATATCTCACGGCACATAGTACACAAGATATCTCATGGCATATACTACACCACATATCTCACGGCACATAGTTTAAAAGATATCTCACAGCACGTAGTTCACCAGATATCTCACGGCACATTGTACACCAGATATCCCACGGCGCACAGTAATCCAGATATCTCACGGCACATAGTACACCAGATATCCCACGGCACATAGAACACCAAATATCTCATGGCACATAGTACACAACATATCTCACAGCACATAGTACACCAGATATCTTACGGCACATAGTGCACCAAATATCTCACGGCACATACTACACAACATATTTCACAGCACATAGTACACCAGATATCTCACGGCGCACAGTACACCAAATATCTCACGGCACATAGTACACCACATATCTCACGGCACATAGTACACCACATATCTCACGGCACATAGTACACCACATATCTCACGGCACACAGTACACCACATATCCACGGCACATAGTACACCACATATCACACGGCACATAGTACACCAGATATCTCACGGCGCAAAGTGCACCAGATATCTCACGGCGCACAATACACCAGATTTGTCATGGCACATAGTACACCAGATATCTCACGGCACACAGTACACCAGATATCTCATGGCACATACTACACCACATATCTCACAGCATACAGTACACCAGATATCTCATGGCACATAGTACACCAGATATCTCACGGCACACAGTACACCAGATATCTCATGGCACATATTACACCACATATCTCACAGCATACAGTACACCAGATATCTCACAGCACATAGTACACCAGATATCTCATGGCACATAGTACACCACATATCTCACAACGCACAGTACACCAGATATTTCACGGCACATAGTACACCAGATATCTCATGGCACATAGTACACCAAATATTTCACGCCACCTAGTATACCACATATCACACGGCGCACAGTACACCACATATCACACGGCGCACAGTACACTGGTTATCTTACGGCATATAGTACTTAGAGAACACCAGATATCTTACGGCACATTGTACACCGGATATCTTACGGCACATAGTACATAGAGTACACCAAATATCTCACAACACACATAATGTATTATGATGTAATGTGAGGCGTGATATATCTGGCTTTGTGAAAAAGGGTGCTATTTTTATGCTAAGTTATCTCTCTGGATTTATGAGTTTACAAATCACATGATTAAATAAGCCATGCACATATAAATCTACAAACTCTATAAATCTACAAACTCTATAAATATACAAACACTATTCATATACAAACACTATAAATAATACTTTCAGTGCCGAACCTAGGGATTTGGGGGTCTGGTGGGGGTCTTGGACTCTTTGGAGGTCCCTGCATTTTGACATTTGACACCATGACCTGAGATAATGTACTTAATATTTAATGTAAAAAAATTGGGGGGGGGGCTCTCTAGCTGGGCCCCGGGGGGGGTCTTTCGAATTGGTACCCCTCGTCCCCCATCCTAAGTACGCCTCTGAATACTTTCTTGTTATCTCTGAAATATGCACAATTTGTAAACTTAAGTGATATTCAACAAAAGGTATATTATTTAATTACAATGCTGTTATAATTGACACTCAATAAAATATTAATTGCTTGACATTGATAATAAAGTAAATAACGTAAAAACTCCAAATGGTACAAATACGATTAATGTTATTGTAAGCAAAGTTCTTTTTAAGACCCAATAGCTCTCATTAGTAGGGAGCGACGGATATGCCTTTTTACCGATAGTCCGATACCGATATTTTCCCCCAGCATTTTTGCCGATACCGATACCGATATTTTGCTATTAATGAAAAGGTGTCTTGCAGATGAAGAAGTTTAGAAGAACAAAAGATTTGAAAAGACAGACCGGAAGACCGAAGTCAGTATCACAAACCATGCCTGCATAATATCAGAAATCTGCATGTTTATTGTTTAAAATTAAACTTATAACAAACAATTTATTGTTTTTACTTTTTACTTGTACACAAACAGAAAAGTAAGATAAATTTGTAAATAATTTATGTCAAACTAAAAAAAGTAAAAAGGTATTAATTTTTAATTGTAACTTCATTAACTTGTGAAAGCTGTGATGAAATTAAATTTTTTTTTTCGTTAATCTTTGTAATTTTTACTGAATTTACTTGTAGCAGATTTTTTTTTTAAAGTTTGAAAAATTAAAAACACTTAATTATATCAGCAAATCACTTCACTCAGGTGAACAGTTAACTGGAAGTCTGTAAGTAAACTTGAACTCTGTAAACCAAAACCAGTTAAGAGTTACTAGATTTGTGGAAAAAAAAACAATGTATCGGCAGCCAAAAAACGGTCGGTCCGATAGTTAACCCATAGTGCCAATATCGGTCCGACTATCGGTCGCTCCCTACAAAAATCGGCCGATCCGATATTAACCGATAGTGCCACTATCGGTCCGATACCGATACCGATCCCATTATCGGTCGCTCCCTACTCATTAGGGTAAACGAAGTGTATAGTTCATCTGTTCCAGCATTGAGAGATTGTGTTGTAAGCACAAAACCTAACCTCCTTTACTTCCCAACATATGTCAGGCATTGTAATATTGATATGTTACATCATTATCCCATATACAAATTGTTACCACAGCTGGCTCAACTTCCTAAACCGTTCTTAAACCGGTGGTACGCGTACCTCAAGGGGTATGGGGAAAATTGTTCAGGGGTACGCAGGGACATTTTTTCTTCTTTTAAAACAACCAATAATTTGATGATGGTCGCCAGTTAGCGTGACTCATCACCAAACCACGTGCCAAAGTGTCGCAATAGAAAGGTCAGCACATTCTAATATGCAGATAAGTGCTGTACATTTATTCGCGAATTTACTTGTGAGGGTACGCTCGGACATATTTTCGCCCCCTTTGGGGGTACATTCGCGAAAAAGGTTTAGAACCGCTGATCTACGTCGCCAACGTAGCTAATACTACACTGATGATGCCGTTACCTATGGAAACAGAGGGATTTGGACCCATCCACCACGCCCTACGCCGGTAGGACTCACAACTTCAAACCCACCATAATTGCAGTGTTATGCTTACAATAATTTCTTTAATATGATAGTAAGACGCCAAATGAAGCATTATATCATTTGGAACCACTGAAGACTTTTTAAAGCTTAGCATCTCTCCTACTGATTAATACGTTTTTATTTTAGCCACTCGAATACTCTTGTTTATGTAAGAAATTATAGTGTGCATTAGTCTAATTATACCATTCTGAGCATCAGACAGAAGGGAAGTCTGCCTATGGAGCAAAAAAAAAATTCCAGTAAAATGTTTAGGTCTCCCTAGTTAATATTTTGTTGAAGCAGCTCTATAAAATATTTAGTTGAAGAAGCTTTAATTTAATACTAGCTATAATGGCCTGGAAATCTAGGTGCCGTATGACACTCCTCTCCTAATCATTTTAGCCGTTTCTTTAACTTACGATTAATTATGGTGTATGGCCAAAAGTGAAAAGACAAAAAAAAATAATGAGTTAAAACACACACCGTAAAGACAGTAGAAGAAAAGAAAAGTAATATGCATACATTGTTTACAAAAGCATACTAATAAGACTACGGTCTGATGCGCAGGTGCCACAAAATCCTATTTTCATTTCATTTAACAATGTTCTACAAAGTAGGTAGATAGAAAATAAACACCATTATATTAACATATACACACAAATTAATGTAATGAATAAAAGCTCATTAAACTGTATGTAAGTGTTTAAATATTTAAATCTATCCAGCAATTTTATAAATGTTAGTGCAACACACAGACTCACACACACAGACACACACACACACACACACACGACATATTCCTATTTACATGCATGTTGCTGGTATCCTGAAGTCATTACGTGATTTAGAGTAATCTGGTCCAGAATTATCCAAATTTAACAAATCAGAGTAATACATACATTGTTCACAAAAGCATGCAAATACGGCGACAATAAGAATCGCGATGTAGCAGATCTATAAAATCGGTATCAAAAGTCTTATAGAAATACTAGTTGCAAGTGCCCGGCTTTGCCCGGGTTTAAATTAAGGTTTTCTGTTTACCTTCTGTTTTCTCCCTACCCCCTCTCTCCCTTCCTCTCCCTCCCTCCCTCCCCCTCTCTCCCTTTCGCTCCCTCCCTTTCTCCCTCCCTCCCTCTCTCCCGTCTCTCTCCGTCCCTCTCCCATCTCCCTCTCTCCCCTCTTCCACTCCTTCTCTCTCCCCGTCCATCCTCCTCCCTCCTCCTTCCCTCTCTCTCCCTCCCTGCCCCCTCTTTATTTTTATCTCTTCCTCCCATTTCTCCCATCCTCTCTCCTTCCCTCCCCTCTCTCTCCCTCCTTAACCCTCTCTCCCTCCTTTCTCCCTCCCTCCCCTTTCCACCTCTCTCTCCCTCCCCCTCTCTCCCTCCCTTCCTTTCTCTCTCCCTCTCCCCCTGCTCCCTCTCCCCCTGCTCCCTCTCCCATCTCCCTCTCCTTTTCTCCCCCCTGTCCATCCCCCCTCTCTCCCCTCCCTCCCTCCTACCCTCCTTTCCTCTCTTTTCCCCCTGCCCCCTCTCTCTCTATTTATCTCTCTCTCTCTTTATCTCTCTCTCCCTCCCTCTCTCTCTCTCTCTATATATATATATATATATATATATATATATCTATTCTTATAAGACGCATTCGTTGTCTGTCTGTCTGTCTGTTACACATACACATAATTACATGGGGAAGGTTATAGGAAAGGTTTCGTTTCATATCGATGGGTAGTTTAATTGTAATTAATTTTTTTTAGTATTTTACTATATTAAAGTAATCTCGACGGCGCCATAAATAAAATTCCTCTGTGACGTCATTTCCCTATGATCGAATAGAACTTGCGCGCTGGTGCTGTATTGTGCCATTGTGATGCAAAGAATTGTTGATGTTTTTTCATGCTCTCTGATGTGTACAGTTTGAGGAAGGTAAAGGAATGAAGAAGGATTTTTGAAGAAGTGTGAAACCATAATAATAAGTATATATATATATATATATATATATATATATATATATATATATATAGAGAGAGAGAGAGAGAGAGAGAGAGAGGGAGGGAGAGAGAGATAAAGAGAGAGAGAGGGGGGCAGGGGGAGAGAGGGAGGGAGGGGGGTGGACAGGGGGGAGAAAAGGAGGGGGAGAGAGGGAGATGGGAGAGGGAGTAGGGGAGAGGGAGAAGGGGGAGAGGGAGAGAGAAAGGAAGGGAGGGAGAGAGGGGGTAGGGAGGGAGAGAGAGGGGAGGGAGGGAGGGAGAGAGATAAAAAGTAAGGGGGGCAGGGAGGGAGAGAGAGGAAATGAGGGAGGGAGGAAGGGGGAGAGAGGGGGAGGGAGAGAGAGGTGGAATGGGGAGGGAGGGAGAAAGGAGGGAGAGAGGGATCAGGGAGGGAGAGAGGGGAGGGAAGGAGAGAGGGAGAGAGTGGGAGAAATGGGAGGAAGAGATAAAGAAAAAGAGGGGGCAGGGAGGGAGAGAGAGGGAAGGAGGAGGGAGGAGGATGGACGGGAGGAGAGAAGGAGGGGGAGAGGGGAGAGAGGGAGATGGGAGAGGGACGGAGAGAGATTTGAGAGAGGGAGGGAGGGAGGTAGGGAGAAAGGGAGGGAGGGGAGGGAGGGAAAGGGAGAGAGGGGGAGGGAGGGAGAGACTGAGGAAGGGAGAGAGGGAGTAGGGAGAAAACAGAAGGTAAACAGAAAACCTTATTTTAAACCCGGGCAAAGCCGGGTCCTTGCAACTAGTTTTAGTATATTTTACTATATAAAATTAATCTCGACGGTGCCATAGATAAAACTCTTCTGTGACGTCATTTCCCGATGATCGAATAGAACTTGCGCGCTGGTGCTGTATTGTGCCTTTGTGATGCGAAGAATTGTTGATGTTTTTTCATGCTTCCCGATTTGTACAGTTTGAGGAAGGTAAATGAATGAGGAAGGATTTTAGAAGAAGTGTGAAGCCATAATAATATGTATATATATATATATATATATATATATATATATATATATAGAGAGAGAGAGAGAGAGAGATGAGGGAGAGAGATAAAGCGAGAGAGAGGGGGTAGGGGGAGAGAGGAAAGGATGATTGGAGGGAGGAGGGAAGGAGGGGGAGGGAGGGGAGAGGGAGAGGGGGATAGAGAATGGGTTGAAGGAGAGAGAGGGAGGGAGAGAGGGAGAAAGGGAGGGAAGGAAAAAGAAAGGAAGGGAGGGAGAGTGGGAGTAGGGAGGGAGATAGAGGAGGGAGGGAGGGAGAGAGAGAGGGTGGGAGAGAGGGAGGGATAGTGATAAGAGAGAGGGGTGCAGGGAGGGGAGAGAAACTAGGGTGGAAGGAAGGGGGAGGAGGGGGAGGGAGAGAGGGAGAGAGGGGAATAGGAGAGGGAGGTATGGAGAAAGAAGGGAGGGAAGGAGGGAGGATGGTAGAAATTGGAGGGATGAGAGATAAAGAGTGAGAGGGGGCAGGAAGGGAGAGAGGGAGAAGGAGGAAGGGAGGAAGGGGGAGAGAGGGAAGGAGAGGGATGGAAAGGTGGGAGAGAAGAGGGTGGAGAGGTGGAGAGAAGGAGATGGGAGAGGGAGTGGGAGGGAGGGAAAGGGAGAGAGGGGAGGGAGGGAGAGAGAGAGAGGAAGGGAGAGAGGGGGTAGGGAGAAAACAAAAGGTAAACAGAAAACCTTATTGTAAACCCGGGCAAAGCCTGATACTTTGCATTATATTTTTTTCCTTTTTTTTTTTACATTCAAATGATGATTTTATCTTGTTATCAATTTATTCCATTTTAAACCAGTAGCGTCATTTCACCGAAATGTTGGGGAGAGGGAGGGGCAAATAGCGTCTGTTTTTCATTTTTCCATCAATTAAGTATTAAAATCCATTGATTTAACAAATTAATTTAAATATTTTAAGAATCTTGGGGGGGGGGAAGGCAACCAGACCCCCCCCCCCCCCAAATGACACCTCTGTTTTAAACCCTGTTAATAACGATCAATAGAATTTAAACTATGAGAACCATTACTGTTTTATTCCTTTATGAAAATTTTCTTGGAATATATATCTCTATACTTATAAGACGCATTTGTTGTCTGTCTGTCTGTCTGTTCCGTTATAACTCAAGATCCAGACAACCAAAAAACGTGAAATTTGTTACACATACACATAATTACAACCCTCCCTCTCCCTCCCTCCCCATTAATCTCCCTCCCTACCACCTCTCTCCCTCCATCCCTCCTTCTCTCCCCCTCCTTCCCTCTCCCTCCCTGCCCCCTCTCTCTTTATCTCTCTCCCCCCTCCCTCTCTCTGTACAATTAAATGTCAAATTACGCTTCTTAAATAAACAGAAAACCTTATTTTATTCCCGGCAAAGTCGGGTACTTGCAGCATGAAAAAAAAAACAACAGTATTTTTTTTCCCGTCCCTAGCCCTTTCTTCACCGTCCGTTCAATTACACATTCACTTGGTGCGCGATTTTTATTTATAGTGAAGGCGATCCCATACCCTGGATACTTTAATATAGTAAAATACTAAAATAATTAATTACAATTAAACTACGCATTGAGATTGTATTAATAATGTTAATAATGTCACAGAAAAATTTTAATTAACGTATTTCGGTTTATTAAAGTGCACCTTTAATTTTAATCTTCCGAATACATAAAACGATAGGTAAATAGTTATGACTATTGATTTCATCATGTTTACAATTGGAGTTTCCGGGAGTTACCCCTCTTTTAAAAATGTGTCATAGGGAAATGACGTCACAGATGAATTTTATCTATGGCGCCGTCGAGATTACTTTAATATAGTAAAATACTAAAATAAAAATAATTAATTACAATTAAACTACCCAATCGAGATGAAACGAAACCTGTCCTATAACCTTCCCCATGTAATTATGTGTATCTGTAACAAATTTCACGTTTTTTGGTTTTCTGGATCTTGAGTTATAAGGGAACAGACAGACAGACAGACAGACAGACAGACAGACAACAAATGCGTCTTATAAGTATATATATATATATATATATATATATATATATATACATAGAGAGAGAGAGAGAGGGGGGGAGAGAGATAAAGAGAGAGAGAGATAAAGAGAGAGAGAGAGGGGGCAGTGGGGAGAGAGAAGAAAGGAGGGTAGGAGGGAGGGCGGGAGGGGGAGAGAGGAGGGAGGGGGTGGACAGGGGGGAGAAAAGGAGGGGGGGAGAGAGGGAGATGGGAGAGGGAGTAGGGGGAGAGGGAGCAGGAGGAGAGAGAGCAGGGGGAGAGGGAGAGAGAAAGGAAGGGAGGGGAGAGAGGGGGTAGGGAGGGGAGAGAGAGGGGAGGGAGGGAGAGAGGGAGGGAGGGAGAGAGATAAAAAGTGAGGGGGGCAGGTAGGGAGGGAGAGTGAATGAGGGAGGGAGGGAGGGGGAGTGAGAGAGAGGTGGAAAGGGGAGGGAGAAAGGAGGGGGAGAGGGGTTAGGGAGGGAGAGAGAGGGGAGGGAAGAAGAGAGGGAGAGGATGGGAGAATTGGGAGGAAGAGATAAAGAGAAAGAGGGGGCAGGGAGGGAGAGATGGAAGGAGGAGGGAGGAGGATGGACGGGGGGAGAGAGGGAGAGGGGAGAGAGGAAGATGGGAGAGGGACGGAGAGAGATTTGAGACAGGGAGGGAGGGAGAAAGGGAGGGAGGGAAAGGGAGAGAGGGGGAGGGAGGGAGGGAGAGAGAGAGGAAGGGAGAGAGGGGGTAGGGAGAAAACAGAAGGTAAACAGAAAACCTTATTTTAAACCCGGGCAAAGCCGGGTACTTGCAACTAGTATATATATATATATATATATGTAGAGAGAGAGAGAGAGAGAGAGAGAGAGATCCTTGATGCAGCTTTGTTTAATGTGTTCATCGTGAACTATCAGAGAATAAATAAGAATTTATCTCTATACTTATAAGACGCATTTGTTGTCTGTCTGTCTGTCTGTCTGTTCCGTTATAACTCAAGATCCAGACAACCAAAAAACGTGAAATTTGTAACACATACACATAATTACATGGGGAAGGTTATAGGACAGGTTTCGTTTCATCTGGATGGGTAGTTTAATTGTAATTAATTTTTTTTTATTTTAGTATTTTACTACATTAAGTAATCTCGACGGCGCCATAAATAAAATTCCTCTGTGACGTCATTTCCCTATGATCGAATAGAACTTGCGCGCTGGTGCTGTATTGTGTCTTTGTGCTGCAAAGAATTGTTGATGTTTTTTCATGCTTCCCGATTTGTACAGTTTGAGGAAGGTAAATGAATGAGGAAGGATTTTAGAAGTGTGAAGCCATAATAATATGTATATATATATATATATATATATATATATATATATATATATATATATATATATAGAGAGAGAGAGAGAGAGAGAGAGAGATGAGGGAGAGAGATAAAGCGAGAGAGAGGGGGTAGGGGGAGAGAGGAAAGGATGGTTGGAGGGAGGAGGGAAGGAGGGGGAGGGAGAGGGGGATAGAGAAAGGGTTGAAGGAGAGAGAGGGAGGGAGAGAGGGAGAAAGGGAGGGAAAAAAAAGAAAGGAAGGGAGGGAGATTGGGAGTAGGGAGGGAGATAGCGGAGGGAGGGAGAGAGAGAGGGTGGGAGAGAGTGAGGGATAGAGATAAAGAGAGAGGGGTGCGGGGAGGGAGAGAAACTAGGGTGGAAGGAAGGGGGAGGAGGGGGAGGGAGAGAGGGAGAGAGGGGAATAGGAGAGCGAGGGATGGAGAAAGAAGGGAGGGAAGGAGGGAGGATGGGAGAAATGGGAGGGATGAGAGATAAAGAGTGAGAGGGGGGCAGGAAGGGAGAGAGGGAGAAGGAGGAAGGGAGGAAGGGGGAGAGAGGGAAGGAGAGGGATGGAAAGGGGGAGAGAAGGGGGTGGAGAGGTGGAGAGAAGGAGATGGGAGAGGGAGTGGGAGGGAGGGAAAGGGAGAGAGGGGAGGGAGGGAGAGAGAGAGAGGAAGGGAGAGAGGGGGTAGGGAGAAAACAAAAGGTAAACAGAAAACCTTATTTTAAACCCGGGCAAAGCCGGATACTTTGCATTATATTTTTTCCTTTTTTTTTTACATTCAAATGATGATTTTATGTTGTTATCAAGAGAGAGAGGATAGGATGGTAGGAGGGAGGGAGGGAGGGGAGAGAGGGAGGGAGGGGATGGACAGGGTGAGAGAAGGAGGGGGGAGAGAGGGAGATGGGAGAGGGAGGGAGAGAGAGAGGGAGGGAGAGAGGTGGAGAGAGCAGGGAGGGAGAAAGAAGGGAGGGAGAGAGAGGGGTTAGGGAGGGAGAGAGAGGGGAGGGAAGGATAGGGGGAGAGAGAGGATGGGAGAAATGGGAGGAAGAGATAAAGAGAGAGAGGGGGCAGGGAGGGAGAGAGGGAAGGAGGAAGGGGGAGAGAGGGAGGGAGGGGATGGACAGGGGGTAGAGAAGGAGGGGGAGAGGGGAGATGGGAGAGGGAGGGTGGGAGGGAAACGGGAGAGAGAGGGAGGGAGAAGGAGGGAGGGAGAGGGAGGGAGAGGGATGGAGAGGGAGGGAGGGAGAGAGAGGATGGGAGAGAGGGGGTAGGGAGAAAACAGAAGGTAAACAGAAAACCTTATTTTAAACCCGGGCAAAGCCGGGTACTTGCAACTAGTAAATTTATAAATTTGGTTATTTACAAACTTCCAATTTACATTTTCACGGAAAGTGTGCATCTTATGTGTGGAAAAAAACAAATTTTAAGTTTAAAGTTAATATTTCATACATTGTTGATGAAGCAAATAGAATCTATCCTCTGCTAATTTATTTTACATTTTGGCAGGTGAAAGACAAAAACCTGGTATAAAATACATATTCTCCTTCCAACAACAAAACTTGTTTGTTATTCTGTTGAACACTAATTGTGGTAAAAGACTGATTCGTTAATTAAAATAAATTAATTAAAGATTTTAATCATGCAAAAACATTCACAAAACAAAACTGAACAAAGTCACAAGCTTTTTTTTATTTAAAAAAAAAAAAAAATTGTAACTCCATCTGCGGAAGAAAAAAAAAAGATATGAGGGTATGTGTGGGTGTGGAAAAATGTGAATGGAAAGGCAGAGTAGGGAAACGATCAGAATCACTGTTTCCCCATTGGCTATGGGTGGGGGAAAAAAACTAGGGTTGAACTGCAAAATAAAGCGGCACACTGAAGATGGATGGCGAAGAAGGTAAGGGGGTGGGGAGAGAAGGTGATGGGCTAATCCACGTAAGGTCAAAGGTTACAATGGATGCAAAATAAGGCCTAGAGCTGAAAAGAAAAAAAAAGTTCTAACAAGTAAGAACAATTAATAATAATGATTGAATGAGTTTAAAAAAAAAAGAGAGAAAGATAAAAAATATTTCTCGAGGATTTAAAACTCATCACTGGGTGAGCAGACAGGGGAAAGGGATGCTAAGAAACTGTGTCTGCCGTACCGTGCTGAACAACTGTGCTATCCCAGCTATCTTTACGGCTGATGGTCTCGTGTTCTGCCAAATGTATTTAAAAAAAAAGTAGTTTAAAGTCTATATGCGTGTGTGTGAAAAAGAGAGAGAACGGTAGAAAGAGGTAGAGAGAGAGAGAGAGAGAGAGAGAAGGATAGATGACATAGTAGTCTTAGAACGTGTTAGCTTAGCAAAGCTAGTGACAACGGCAAGGATCCGCAATAGGCACAGGATTTTACGTACGGGTAGTGTGTGCGTGTTCGTGCTGTACGGGGGAAAGGGGGGTCGAGACGAGAGTGCGGGGAAAAAAAAGGAAAACAAAATAATAAAAGAAGCAGAAGCGAGCAGTGCTTTTATTGACGTCCGACCATCGTATAGGATAACTTGAGTGTGTAGTTTTCTTTAAAGGTAGGTGTGATCATTATGTAGTGGCCTAGTTAACCCCGGCACTTCGTTGTGGTGTGTAGCTAGTGTGTTATTGCATGACAATAGCACTAAAGTTGTAAGGTATTTTGTTTACACATGGCTAAAATGAAATGGGAAAGAACTTCACTGTGCATTAACATTATGTGTATTGTTTTTAATTTAGCTTTAGTAAACTTTGAGTGTTTGTGCAAACCTAAAAATTATAATTATATTTACACTTATTAGATTACTTAATTTTTACTTAAATAAACTTTGGGTGTTTGTTCAGACCTAAACATTACAATTACATTTACACGAATTACTATCCATAGCTATGCACATATTATTACTTTAATTAGCCTTAAGTGTTGGAATTACAAGAATTGTATCATTAATCATAATGTAAAAAAAAAAAAACTTCGTTAAAACTCATAATTTTTCTTCTGCATTGCACCGCAATTTGAATTACATACACACTGTTACGAAAAGTATCATTCTATTGTCTCTATGGAGCTGTTAGCAATCGGCGGTCCGCGGACCGTTAGTGGTCCTCAAGAAAATTATGCTGGTCCGCTGAAAAAATAAAAGCAATTAAGTAATTAAACAGAAGCAATTATTGTATTTAAAATCTTTTTGATGATTTCCTTTTATTTAAAGACACTTGTAATCATATTCAAACAAAACAGTGGTACGAGGGAATAAAAATAATACATTTAGTGGTCCGTCGAAGTACACATGTGAATGTACTGGTCCGCGAAATAAACATGGGAATTTAGTGGTCCGTGTGGTCGGAAAGATTGCAGAGCGCTATTTACAAAAAATCTGATTGGTCAATAAACTAAATAGGTAATTGATCAATTTATTACGTGTTCATTTATCACGCACTGATAAAAAAAAAGTATTACTTTCTACGTTACATTTTTGGTTTGTGGATTTGTTATCAACTTGGATCTTCCCGCGATACGTTTAAGCCCCCCCCCCCAAAAAAAAACACGAATTCCCCATGCCGGGGCCCGTTAAGTCCCGCGCTCCCTACCAACACAATTTCCCCATGCCGGGGCCCGTTAAGTCCCGCGCTCCCTACCAACACGAATTCCCCATGCCGGGGCCCGTTAAGTCCCTCGCTCCCTACCAACATGAATTCCCCATGCCGGGGCCCGTTAAGTCCCTCGCTCCCTACCAACATGAATTCCCCATGCCGGGGCTCGTTAAGTCCCGCGCTCCCTACAATGACACCTGTGGGTTTATTTTTTTTTCATGTATCAGAATACCTTTATACATTTATGAAAATTAATGATGAATACAAAAATAATGAAATAATAATTACGGGACAGTAAAGTGTACTGTACGTGTATTTAAATACTGTGAGATGACTGGGGTCACATGACTCACATCAGACAGATGTGTTGTCCAGGCAGTCCAGCGCGGTAGTTCAATGGGACGTGGCGACTAGAAAGAAGAGACCGAAGATTCACGAAGATGGACAGGACACTTGTTGAAACCTGTCCAGGAATGTGGCATTCTCGCACATTTTGTTTTCAGGGATATGAACGTTTACTTTTGTATTACTTATATATATATATATATATATATATATATATATATATATATATATATATAAGTATACATCTATTAACAATCGGCTTTGACTAACTTTTGCTCAATTCCCTTATAATTTAAGTTAAATTTTACGAATTAATGAAAATATCAAAAGACAAAACACTATAGCCTATTCCGGATTGCGTAAATATTTAAAAAGATGTATGTAAAGCTAAATTAGGATTTACCGTATAGCACAGTATATACGAAAAAATCATTATAAAAAAACTGCTAAAACTCTACTAAGCAATAATTTTAAATCTTTATCTTTTTCAGGAGATTTTTCAAATCAATTGCTCAATGCATTCTTTATATCTATTGTTCAATGCATGTGCTTTTAATATGTGCATATGTGTTTGATTTTGCTAGAAGAATATATGTATAATACTTATATTTATTTTTTCTGTTGGTGTTCTTCAGGGTTGTTAACAATACTCTTAAATTGTATCGTCAATACCGATACCAATACTTCATGAAAATAGTATCGCCGATACCTATACAAATACTCAAGAAAAAATGTATCGCCAAATTCGATACCAATACAATACCAATACTTTTGAGAAGAAAAAAAAACTATTATTTAAAATATAGAGTGCAAGTTTTTCAAGTTTTTATATAACTGATAGATCAATAAAAAAAGAAATAAAGTTTTCTTTTCTGTCGTTCATTGAAACATTGAACACATAGTTGATAGAAAGAAAGTAAATGAATGAAAGAATATAAGAATAACATTTATAGATACCGGCGGACAAAGCAAATACTTCAAAAGACAATTAAAATTTAATTTTTCCTTCAACTCGCTAACCGTGGTTGTATTTGTGGGGAGGTGGGTATTGTGGTATTTTGATTTTAAAAAAAAACAACAGATAAACATACAAATAGTGGGGTTATAGTGGGGTTATTCGATGATCAATTGGGTTTATGAATTATAATATTTTTTTCACTTTGAATATTTTAAGATACAAAGTAATTTTTTTTGTTAAAGTTTGTTACAATACATTTTATAAAATACCAATAGAAAAGTATTGGTATCGAGTATCGAAAATTTTTCGTTAAAAATGTATCGGCGATACAAAAATTAATACTTGATACAAAAAGGATCGGCAATACAGCAACCAATACTAAAAAAGTATCGCCGATACTGTATTGGCCGATACCGATACTTCGATACTAACAACCCTGGTGTTCTTTGATTAATAATAATATTGTCAGTTTTTTTTTTGTCATGTTTGGTATAATATTACGTTATCATAAAACATAAAACAAAAAAAAAAATAAACTATCTAGTTATCATAGCTTGTAAGGAACTAAAAGCTTGTTAATATATCCACACCAGTTTCTCCTATAAATCCCAAGATTTGAGTTTGTTCTGTTTGCAGATGACAAGACATAAACAAACAAGCAATTAAGCCTGTTCCATTCTGGACACAGGACGTGTTAGCGCATTTTCGTGTTATGTATCAGTACGTTTGTTAGCTTTCAGTAAATATTTGTAAATTTTGGAAATGTTTATAAATTCAATTGTGTAATGCATATATCTGTAAAAAAAATATTATAAAGACGTTTCTTTATATTTGAAAAAAAAATTATTTTCTCTTAACTCTCAACTGTTGTTCATTTTCGGCCATTTTTTTAAGCCGATTTCAGGGTGTTTTGTAAAACTAGGCATTTTTCATTATGTTATAAGCTACCTAGTGAAGTTATACGTCGTTAAATTTGGAAATGAATAAGCTATTTGATGATATAAAACTTTTGATATAATAGAAATTTGTAATTTTGTAAAATTATAGTGTAAATGATTTTTTTAATTATTTTTTTTAACTAAAAATACAAATTCATCACAAACGGTAAGAATAAAAAAAAAAGGTATGAAGAATTTAAACAAAATCTTTATTATTTACATAAACATTATTCATTATAAATTTGGACGTAAAATTATGATATTTTTTTTTTATTCAACTTTAAATGATACTATAGAAATTGGAAAAAAAATAAAGACTCATGCCTTTAGAGTGAAAAAAGACATGTAATTTTAACACAATGTTAGACAAGACAAAATTGATCATTAAAATTTCTATATTATTATTATAAGTGACAGGAAACACATTTAAATGAATAAAAAAATAAAGTATTCCACCATTTATTTGTTTTTCTAAGGATATTATACTTATTTAAAAGTTGATCACTTTTGTCGCCCCTTCCATATTAAAAAAAATCACCAAATTTCACTTTTCCCAAGAAATCACGCTTAGTCACCAAACAGCCCGGCCTCAAATACGCGCGAGGCACTCCCGTTTTTGACATTTTGTCAAAAAAGGGAGCCACAGCGACAAAAATTGCTAGTGCGTTATGTCTTTTTTCAAAATAAAACTTGGAATATTTTATAGGGCGCTCTTTTATTAATATAGCTTATATAGTAAAATACTTTATAAGGCCCCTTTTACGGCCCTCAGAGGTCAGATCGCGAAATGGAAAAAGTCATTTCTTGGCAGGCCAAGACCTACAAAATGATATATACATCATGGGTCTAGGACTTATGGTTGTTGAGATCTAGGGTGATGACGGACAGACGGACAGACAGACAGACAAAACGGGGACAATAGAGCATTTTTTTTTCGAAAATGCTCTAAAACCGCCCAATTAAAAAAAAATAATTCAACAAAATGACGCCATTACTTCTTGTCGCATCATAATTATGTCCCACTGTCAATTCCGGTTGATAGCCAGAGAAAATTTCTAATGACTTTCAATGTTGGTTATCATTTTTTTGTGCTCAATAAATTTCATTTTTATAAAAGTATTATTTAAGCTATATGAAGACATATAGTAAAGAACTATTTTTAGAAATTATATTTTCATTAATCTTGTTCGCACATGATGGTCCTCCTAACTGAACAAAAAAAGTAGTATATACACACAACAAAAAAACCAAACGACAATCAGCCCCATGTACACAATTATACAGACGTGGTCCCTATATGTAAAACATGTCCATGTCAGGATCTTATACATTTACTGCTTAGTTGTGGCATAAATAGTGGGACGGTATGCCCCCCCGGGGGGGGGGGGGCTATTATTTAGCCTTCTTGTTATGAGCGTCATTTGTTGTACTTTTTTGGCTTGGGATTGTGATGGCATTTGAGAGAGTCCGCCACTAACGCTAGTTACGCCTCTGCCGCTGTACATCGGATATTTATTCATACAAATATAATATAACTGAAGTAATCTAACCACACTGTCTACATTTTAGACGTGAGAAATAATTCTTAATTTATTTTGGTTAAGACTAATTTCCCAGCGATGATACTTTTACTAAGAATTATAAACTTTTCACACTACAGTTTCTAATTGTTGCTGCACAAGTCATTCATTTGGTCGAAACGTTTGTTTTACCTTTTTTCCCCCTCCCTCCGAATTATAACGAATGTTAAAATGATTTGTATTCATTTAATTATTTAAAAATCTGCTTTTTTTTAATGTAATAATGTTTTGAAATAACACAAGCTGGTAATTAATTATAAAAGGTCAAGTTGTTTGTAAAGTATCATTCGGATTGGATAAATGTGTTGGCTGCATACTTTACAGCTCATAATATTATAGAAATTAATATATTACATTCAAGGAAAATGGTTGGGTGCGAAACGTAAAATTTACTTTTTATTTATTTATCTTTTAGATACATTTCATTGGCTGTATAAAAAATGGTGTCATTTAAAGTCAAATAAAATGGTTTTTTTTTTAATAATTTGATATGTCTCTTAACATAAATAGATGAATCAAAATTTGAAATGGAATGTTGATGTCCCTAGTTCAGATTTGATGGATATAATATCTCGATGATACTTCATATTACTAGTTACTGCATTAGTTCTTTTCTTGTTTTTAAATATGTGAATGTTGTTCATTAGCTCTGCAGTATTTGAATGTTGTTCATTAGCTCTGCAGTATTTGAATGTTGTTCATTAGCTCTGCAGTATTTGAATGTTGTTCATTAGCTCTGCAGTATTTGAATGTTGTTCATTAGCTCTGCAGTATTTGAATGTTGTACAACTGTTTGAATCAAGACCCAGTGGACTTCAGTTTTTCATAGGGTTGTTTCTTTGTTCTCACTGTGGTTTATGGAACTTGTTCATTTTGAAAGTAAACTTTACACTCTCTGTATGGGAATTGAATTTGTTCTTAACAGATTACTACAATCTTTTTATAAATTAAAAAGTACGGTGGGGTATTATTCATTAACTCATAACTTTATTTCGTAGACCACAGCCCTTGATAGATAAACCTTCATAACTTTATTTCTTAGACCACAGCCCTTGATAGATACACCTTCATAGCTTTATTTCTTAGACCACAGCCCTTGATAGATAAACCTTCATAGCTTTATTTCTTAGACCACAGCCCTTGATAGATAAACCTTCATAACTTTATTTCTTTGACCACAGCCCTTGATAGATAAACCTTCATAGCTTTATTTCTTAGACCACAGCCCTTGATAGATAAACCTAAGTTGTTATATACATCGACATTCGATTTCATTTAGTTTAATAAGGTAGTTTCAATGAGTGAAACAATCCATTTTACAAGAATAAAAAAATACACAATCATGCACACACAATCATACACAGTTGCTAGTCCGATACAATGTGATTAAAAAAAAAGCCACATGATTGTAACAATAAAGTTACGGCCAGACGTTGATCTGGGACAATGTGTTTTGTGTTACTTGACATAAACAGTCAACACTGTCACTGTGGTAAACACTTGGATTGTTTGATGGATTAACTGTTGACTGTTGGTGTTTTTATTTACTTGATATTCAACTTCAAACAGTGACAGACAAATGTACAGTAAGCAGCTCACTTTGACAAAGTGACACAAGGAAACTGTTCACAGCCATTAGTCAGGAGGGTATTACGACAAAACGGTTCTGACAGTACACTACAGTTCATTTTGTTTTGTTCACTTTGTATCGGTATGAACTAAATATTCTGGTGTAATCTCCCAGTACATTATTGTTCAGTTTGTATCGGTATGAACTAAATATTCTGGTGTAATCTCCCAGTACAGTATTGTTCAGTTTGTATCGGTATGAACTAAATATTCGGGTGGAATCTCCCAGTACATCACTGGAATATTATCGTTCAACATTTGAAGCCTGTATCAAAGCTGGTGTGATATAATCATGTGGTATTATGCTATGCCCCCTCCTCATTTGTTGTTTGGGGGAGGGGGGAGATAGATTAATAACTGCAGCCCGGAGGTGGAGAATTAGAGAGGGGTCATAGGCGGTCAGTTAAAAGACATTTTTTGTTTGAACCAATGGTAATGAGTCATCTATTGTTTTAATGTCCTCTCTAAACACATTCTAATCTTTTTTTCTCCATTTTTTTTCTTGTAGGATATGTGTGCATATCTTAGGATAGCCTAACCGTAGCCTACAATTCTTTAGGACTAATACAATGAACCAGCCATTTAATTTCTCTATCGAACTGACTGAGCAAAAATATATCACTTGTCAATAACGTATTGAGTTCGATAGAATTGTTCAGAATTTGAAAAGACGTAAGGTCAATAATCCTTTTTTTAATTTGATTATAACCTAAGTTAAATTAAGATGGGCGTGATACATTACGTGTTGAAAAGTTTTTTCAAGGTAGAAATTAATTTTACCCATTAATATTATTTAACATTAATTTTGTAGTCACATATTTATTTCAGCTTGTAAATTTTCCAATCCATGTAACATTGATGTTTGTTTCCTCTAAGACAAGAGTGTGAGGGTAAAATACAAACGGCGTGTAACGGTTTTTTTAGGTGCTACGCGAGAACGAGAACAAAAAAATCATTTCTATAGGAGCATACATATTTGAAGAGATTCTAGTAATTACTATTTGTAGCATGTGGATAAATCACAAAATATTTCTGTTTTAGATAAATCACAAGATATTTTTGTTTTAGATAAATCACAAGATATTTCTATTTTAGTACGAAATTTTTCCATTCATATGCTCATGTAGGTTTTTATTTTTTTAGTTACTATTTTTATCCTATTTTGTTTATTTTTTAAAGTTTACTTAGTCTTTGAATAAATGTATAACTAAGAAAGGTCTAAAAAATCCTTATTTTCAAACTTAGGTATTAGATTTAGTGAAATTTATGTTTGGTTTTTTTGCATTACAGCTGATAGTTTTTTCAAGGAGCTCCACATTTTTGAACAAATAGACTCATTGAAAAAATTGACTTTAAAAAGCTGTAATTTGCTAATGTAAAATTAAGATGTTTTTGATAAGAATCTGTTGATTTTTTTTTTTACTTCTTCTCGAATATGAGACAATATTTGTGAATTATTTTTTTCTACCTTAATGGCAATGCATTTCGTTCCTCGATACCCAGTGGGGATTTCAGCATTTAGCACACTTAAACACACACGTAGGGCACACAGACTCAAAAACTGATTTTCGAAATATATGCATGTTATAGCCTAAATCTCTCGTGTGAGTTATCCTGTGAATAGGGCCGTCTTCACGCTTTGGCCCTTTTCTAGCACTTGGGGTGCTGTACAGTTTAGGGGGTTCATTCTAATTGATCCGATGTATTTCATTATTTGAAGTTGTTGTCCTAGGTGACCAGCGTTCTGTTTTATCACTGGGGCCCACACAGCTATTATTACACACAGCTGTTACTACACACAGCTGTTATTACACACAGCTGTTATTTGATGCTATTTTGTATGATTGTTTTAATTGCACGTTTTCTTTCTACTTTAACCGCGGGTTGATTTGTGGTATATCACAGCGCTATGAGACGTGTATCAGAGTATAGTGCACACATCTTACAGCGCTGAGCCCGTGTTATCAGAGTATAGTGCACACATCTTACAGCGCTGTGAGCCTATCACAGTTTAGTGCACACACGACTGTTTACATGTCACACTTATTGTGACCCATATATCTTCTTACCTCAGTAGGTCTTGTTTACATGGCGCTGGGATAGCTGATGTGTTTGCTGGCTTGTCCGGGGTAGGAGGAGGGGAATAAACAATGAAAGAGGTAGTTGATTGTGCAGGTACAATAATATACTGCCTAATTCGAGTCGAGATATGGATGTTTTGATGTTGCAGTGGACCGAGATGTTCGATGACCGGTAAATGAATCAAATAAAGACACGTCGGTTGGCTTAAATTGTCTTTTTTGTTAGTGAATCAGGTATGAGAGGCCCAGTCTACTAGTCTGTCTCCACCAACCTAATGCGCAGACACACTACACACACGCGCAGACATAACTACACACACACACATGACTGCACATACGAGCAGAAATAACCACACACACAGACATAATTACACACACACACATACGTAATTTCACATATGAGCAGATATAACTACACACACTCAGACATACCTACATACACAAGCAGACATAACTACACATACAGACATAATAACACACATACATAATTACACACTCACTACAATCGAATTAGAACGCCTCTCAAATAGTGACAATTAAAATATCTTCGCCATTCAGGTTTCCTACATTTGGCCTTACAAATGAGTATAATTTATGTGAAATGCTTTAAGAAAATTCAAACTATGAGAACCCGTTGCAAAATTATTTATATATAGGAACATAAATCGCATACCCCTAACGATATAAACTTTTCAAAAGGACCTTCAGGTATGGATTAAATCCGGTTAAGGAGGTAAAAATAATAGTTTTTCTTTTTTCTTTAAATCTTTTTAATTAAACAGTTCACCTAAAACACTAGACTAATTACAGAGCTGACAATGTGTTGTTCACTTGCCTGCCTTAATGAATCTATGGTATGGTTGACTACATAAATATTGTTGCATGATAAAATACCCTATTAAATGACATTTAGCAGAGAACACAATGCTGTATTGACTGCACACTTAAGGGCAACCTTTGACCCTTGGGTGCAACATTTAAGATATTTGACCTGTGCTTGTTGCACCCATCCCTTCTCCTGACCACAGCCTGACCGAACTGAGTCGCAAAGGCGCTGAAATACTTCGTGAATGAAACCTGTGGCAGCAGGGGATGCCGGCCTTGGAACAGGGTGCGGAGCGTACCGACGACCCTGCCCTGACCGCACACGGACCCCGCACATGTGTGAATAGAATGGGGATGGGTGGGAGCAGAGAATTGTGTCGAATTTCACGAGAGTTTTTTTTATATTTTTGCTCTTTTAGTATGACCACCTGCAGCGTGTTAAGTGAGAGATCACACAGACAGTAAAGGTTGCACACAAATAGTACACTAGTAATAGTTGCACACAGAAAGTACACCAAGTAAAGGTTGCACACAAATAGTACACTAGTAATAGTTGCACACAGAAAGTACACCAAGTAAAGGTTACAAACAGAAAGTACACAAATAGTACATAAGGAATAGTTGCACAGATAAATTATACCAAGTAGTACAGACAGACATTACACACAGTATTAGTCAGAGATCTGGTATATGTTACTTGTTGTTTTGTTTTACCAAGCACCTGTACTGAGTACATTGTTGTAATACTTGCACTCGTGCTTGTACACTGGGTACTGCTGTACTTGCATAGCTAGTACTTGAAACATCTCAGAAAATAGTTGCATACAAGTCATAGTTGCACGCAAATAGTACTTTCAGTAATAGTTGCACACAAATAGTACTTTCAGTAATAGTTGCACACAAATAGTACTTTCAGTAATAGTTGCACACAAATAGTACTTTCAGTAATAGTTGCACACAAATAGTACTGTCAGTAATAGTTGCACGCAAATAGTACTTTCAGTAATAGTTGCACACAAATAGTATCTGCAGTAGTAACTTCAACCAGCGTTAACAATGCCAGTAACTAGTTAGTTATAGAGATCGAGGTTCATCTTAAATTTATTTAATCTAGAAAAAAATTATATTTTTATTGGATTCATTGAGTTGCTCGGAATTGTAACTGCCAACTAATTATAATAATGCATGTTTCTTCCCAAGTATTTTTTCGTGGAGTGTTTGCGTTTGCGCCGCCATTATGTATATGTGAGGGAGGTCTTGTTAACACTATTACTAATGTAATGAACAGGCCACGTGATAGTTTAATAATTTCTCGATATAATGCTTTAGTAAGATGTAACATATAATACAATTACAAAGTCCGAATGTAATCTTTCTAAGTCAAACTATTATTTATAGTTAAAATACCAATTTCCAAAAAATGTTGCTAGGAAGAGCTAGTAATTCATTAGTGCTTGAGAGACAGTTGTTTTAAAATCAAGTTATGGCTCAATGATGACCTCATTTAATTTGACATTCACAAACTGTTGACATTTACAAACTGTTTGTGTGTGTGCGTGTGTGTGTGCGTGCGTGCGTGTGTGTGTGTGCGTGTGTGTATGTGTGTGTGTGTATGTGTGTGTGTGCGTGTGTGTGTGTGTAATTAACCAAGCTTCTATTGTTCCTCTCTTAATAGTGTACACCAAAAGTAGTCTCTCTCCATCAAAGATGTTTTACTTTGTTTATCAGGTGAAAGGTAAATTCAGGCCATGTCATGTGTGTGACTGTCTACATCAACTCACATCTGACAGTTTCATTAAGCCAGTTCATCTAGCTGGCAGGTTTTGTTGGGTGAGCTGATGGTAGACATTTCAAGAAACTTGCTGAGTGGTGTACCGTGTGATAATCTGGTGTAAGTGTTGTGTACCGTGTGATAATCTGGTGTGAGTGTTGTGTACCGTGTGATAATCTGGTGTAAGTGTTGTGTACCGTGTGATAATCTGGTGTAAGTGTTGTGTACCGTGTGATAATCTGGTGTAAATGTTGTGTACCGTGTGATAATCTGGTGTAAGTGTTGTGTACCGTGTGATAATCTGGTGTAAGGGGCCGTCCATAAAGTACGTCACGCTCCAAGGGGGGGGGGGAGGGGGTATAAGAAAGTGTGACAGTTTGTGACAGGGGGGGAGGGGGGTCAGACCAAGTGTGACGTCACATTTTAAATATATTTTTAATTTTATTTCTAATTTAATTTTTTTTTATTTTTTCAGTAAAACTTAATAGTTTTAAAAATAATTTAAAAAAAAAATTGTGAAACACTTGAATTAGTTTTATGTCAAAATAGCATGAAATGCATATCTTTTCAATGTGTTGTTCACAATTCCTCATGCTAGTTAGGACCGCTAATAAACTGTTGCAAAGCCTTGTTTTATCAGTAGCCTTACGGAAGTGTTATTATTTCTTTGTTGTCTGCTGCATAATTATATCACTGATAAAGAAATTTGGAATTTGTATTATAATACAAAAAATTACTGTAGTTGAAGTTGCAATCCATCACTTCGTTAAAATAATATTGATGCCTTATTCCTTGCAACCAGTGCACCAGGAAGAAGTGCTTATAATCGCGTGGAACATCGAATGGCTCCATTTAGCAGCGAACTGTCTGGTGTCATATTGCCAAATGAACATTATGGCAGTCGCTTTGATTCGCAGGGCAGAACAATAAATGAGGATTTGGAAAGAACAAACTTCAAGTTTGCAGGTGAAACTTTAGCTGAAATCTGGTCGCATGTGATTGTTGACCAATTTCCAACAGTTGCAGAATATATCAACCCTGAGAAATCTGAATTGGATGCAGCAGGACTGATGTCGAAGGATAAGAATTGTTTGACCATCATGTTCTCATCAGCCAATACTTCACTCAAATTGTGAAATGTCAGGACATAAAATGTTGCGACATAGTACGGAGCTCATTTTTCAACGTTTTACCTTCGAGATTATTTCCTCCTCCAAATCCAATCCCAATCAACCAAACAACTGATGGACTCAGAGCTTCAGAAAGAGCAGATGCAGATGCACATACATTTCCTTCATTGTTTGTTTGTGGCACAAACTCTCAAATTTGATGACATTATGCCAAGACCAACAGGAGTTTTTAAAGTGCAACCATATGATCTTTATTGTCCATCTTTGCAGACCAGCATACATGATCGAATTTGCAAAGTGTGTCACTTATACTTTGCCTCATAAACAATGTTGAAGAAACATACAGGATAACACAGAGCTCGGGCGCAGGAGAATGTAAAAAAGTAAAGTTTCCTTAGCCCTAAAGGGCCATCGGGGCAGATGAAGTGTAGAATTCATCTGTTTCTATAACCTAGGCATATGAAGGGATTGTGTGGTTTGCACAATTCCCAGCCGCCTTTACTCCCCTAACATAAAGTCAGGTACCCATTTAAAGCTGGGTGGACGTGGGAACTTTCACCAGGACTTGGAAAAGTCCTAAGGTTCTCACTGAGATTCCAACCCGGGACCCTCCGCTCGACAGTCGAGCGCTCTATACCACTCGACCACCCGTCTCCTAGGAGAATGTGCCAACCCCAAATTTTCCAGAATCAACTCAGATAAAACGCTTTCGTCCTTTGAGAATCGCTGCTAGAAGGCAAACAGAACTCATGGCAATTATTGGCAGAATGGAAAATGCACATTCAGAAAATGTTGAGTGGCTAGATGAGGATGAAGTTGATCTGTCTGCAACTATCCTTCCAGGAAACGATGATGGGGAAAGATTTATGTCAGTCTTAACTATGGATGAACATTTCACTTCACTATGGATGGATGATGTCTTGTGAATTTTTTTTTAATTAAACATAATTCACAGGTCCACTATAAACATATTCAATATAGCACAAGAGCTGATCACATAATTTGTCAATCAGTCCTTTTTTTAGTCACATTGTTTTGTTTCCACTTTTATTATTTAATCACTGGTTGAGGTCAAGTTTCGCTAATCTACTTCTTATCCTGTGTCAATAGAATGCATAATCGGAAGATTATCTCAAAGTTCACCTCACCCATTGTAAATGAATAGGTAGCAGATAAATGATGTTTATTATATAATTGTCAATCTAATTTTTGCAATTTTTTTTTTCAAATTCAATTGATTGAGTTACTGTTTCAAAGAATAACTGATACAACTATTGACAATTAGTTATTCTACTATTAAACTCATTTAATAATCTGATAGTTCTTTTAGTATTATATTTTAAGGCAGTTTAATAGTGAAGTGCGATTTAAGTTTTCGATTAAATTTTAATTAGTTCTTAATACAAAAAAATTTTTTCGAAAGTGTGACGTACTTTAGGGGGGAGGGTCCCGAAATTTGTGACAGGGGGGGAGGGGGGGTCAAAAATCGTCAAAAATAGCGTGACGTACTTTATGGACGGCCCCTAAGTGTTGTGTACCGTGTGATAATCTGGTGTAAGTGTTGTGAATAGTGTGATAGTCTGGTGTAAGTTTTGTGTACCGTGTGATAGTCTGGTGTAAGTGCTGTGTGCCGTGTGATAGTCTGGTGTAAGTGTTGTGTACCGTGTGATAATCTGGTGCAAGTGTTGTGTACCGTGTGATAATCTGGTGTAAGTGTTGTGTACCGTGTGATAATCTGGTGCAAGTGTTGTGTACCGTGTGATAGTCTGGTGTAAGTGTTGTGTACTGTGTGATAGTCTGGTGTAAGTGTTGTGTACTGTGTGATAAACTTTTGATTTCTGTTGTTATAATTAATTCGATACGTATTTCTTGTTAGTTTCACTAAGATTGACTTGTAAACCTATTATCTTGTTGGTTGCATTGACTTGTAAACCTATTATCTTGTTGGTTGCATTGACTTGTAAACATATTATCTTGTTGGTTGCATTGACTGTAAACCTATCATCTTGTTGGTTGCATTGACTTTTAAACATATCATCTTGTTGGTTGCATTGACTTGTAAACATATCATCTTGTTGGTTGCATTGACTTGTAAAGAAACTAAGATATTTAGTTCAACATAACCGTATATAGACCAACCAATCGAAACATTTGTGCCCGCATATGCTCTGTTCTTGCATTTCTTTCCAGTTCCACATTTAACATAAATAAAATCCTAAAATCAAGGACATTTTTTCTTCAGAATATATTTGTATATAAACAGAAACGGTTTTCAACCTGCCATTCTTTTAAAGCTAATGTTCAAACGTTTCATGTCAGATATTAGCGTTTATTGCTTATCAGATTCTGTTTCTCTTTGTCGTTTCATTTCGCCTCCTTTATTTGATCTGTGTTTCAAGTTTTCCAAGTGATCCAAAAATGGGTTGGTTCTTTGTGCCCTCCCCCGGGTTGTACCTCCTATTAGGTCATTAAATTCCAATTTCTAACCATCTCCTGTGCTGAACGTCTCACTGACCAAGTGGTTCACTGCACTAGCCCACGTCGATGACCCGTTCAGTTACATATTTCTTTATCCTCCTTGATCACTAAAAGGATTTGGTTAATAATTATATACATTAGATGTAGGGGAAAAAAGGAGGGGGGGGCAGAAATAATACTCACGTGACTAGATCAAAAAAACATTTCGACATTGTCGGTGATCTTGTTATATCCAAACCTTTGATGCGCCATATTTTATGGATACTGTATTTGTAATGTTGCGATTCTCAGGAAATCCATAATTGTTTGACATGGTTCTAAATCTGTTGATGTGAAACTTATAAACATGGAGAGACATTTGTAAATCTCTGGATTTATACTTTGTAAGAATCATTGCTCTGGATGTCATCCTCTCTCTCCCCCAATTATTTCGATTCGTTTAGTCATTTATATATATATATATAAGCGGTGTGGGCTCTGCGTTAAATCGAAAGTTAAGAATTAATACAACAGTATTCCATTTTAAAATCGCCAAACGTAAACAATAGTTATAAAAATCATGAAAAAATCGGATCTGTCCGAAACCAAAAATAACCTAGCCTACTGATCAAAAATAAGGGAATATAACTCTATGCAAAGGTTTTGCAGGGTACAGTGAGTATATATATAATATATGAATTCTTTTATTTAGTTTCATTTTCTGTGTGTGTCTTTAAATCCTGCACTGTTCTTTTTTTTTTAGCTAGGACGTAAATTTGAATACTTGTTTGTTATCAGTGGTAGTACAATGGTATTACACTGTTATTTTTTTTTTCATTTTTAGTCCATTGAGTTATATCTTCTAGTCTTCCAAAGCTTTGAATTTTTATATAATGTTTCTAATGAGTCAAAAATACGGCAAGAGATTATAATGTCATAAAAATTCTAAATACATTACTGGTACATAACTGTGCAGACATTTTTTTAGTCTTACAGTAGGTAGTCAAATTAGACTAAAGTGTGCAAGTTTTATTCTTGTTAAAAGTAAAAGTATATTTAAAAAATAATTAAAAATGCAATTTTATTATCAATGCACGAAAAAGATCATAGGCATACTCAATTCAAAGAATACATCGGTATCCGGACAAAACCCCCAGCGGACAAAACCCCCACTGGACCTATCCCCTATTTTTATTATAAAATCTATTATTCGGCCCTCATTTTTATTTTAAAAAATGTAATATGTAATACCTGGATGAAAATATATAAAGATACGTATTTTAAAGGGAATTTTTTTTTCAAGGTACCCCAATTAGCTGCATTAACCCGTCGAGTCACAGTGGTCCTATGTCATTCTCATGCTAACTTTACATCAACAGACAGCTTATCTTACAAGATAAAAAAAGAATTAAATTAAAGGTTTTAGCACAAGGCCAATAGTGACAGTGTCTTAATTCTACCTTTTAATTCTCGCGCCAGACACACATTGTATAGCAGACGGTAAAACAAACAGCATAAGAACCACAGTGGTCGAAAGCCAATCCTTTATTTAGGTAAAACAGGATAGAAACATGCCTAATGATAGACTGAGTTGACAGACATGATATCTCTCATATCGAAAAATATTTCCCTTAGCCCAAAGTCAACTTCGTATATATATAGAAGTATTAATAATATTGACTTATATTCAATCTTAATAATTTGGCGGTTTTGTCCACTGGGGGTTTTGTCCGCTGGGGGTTTTGTCCTACTAAAAATAAAAGCATGTGTGCCATTTATCAATGTCCAGATTCATAAAACCTTTCGGACATCGGACATCGTATGTCATTCATCTCGTTTTTAATTACAATATAGTGAACGTAATGTTTCTTTACATCATTTTATAAATACCAAAATAATAAAAACGTTTCAGGTCTATATAGGCGCTGGGGACCCACGTCTATTCATAGCAATGAACTATTCTATTACATATTAGTATGATCTAATGAATATGAGAGCGTTTAGTAAAGGCTTATTTGTGTGAGTACTGTATATATATATATATATAATTCCCTTTCCAAGGGTCCCCCCCTCACCCCCACTTTTCTAGACGTTGTATTTCTGTTTTCTTCTTATTTTTTCATCATAATCTGTACTCGATTGTTTCCCCCTACCCTATCCCTGATCTATCTCACTCTTGATTTGTTCTTTTTTTTGTGATGGTCTTACTTCACTTGTAAAACATGACTTCATATTATTATTATTAACCCAAAGCTTGAAGTAATTCATTACTTTACCTAACCTCGCTACATTACATTACACTTTGTTTGTAGCTTAACTCATTGTGGGGGAAAGGGGGGGGGGGGAAAGCAACAACCCATCACAGGGCAAAACAAAAAAAGAAGGTCATTGTTTGGTGTGGTGCTGAGGTCACGGGCCAATTATTTGTCGCCTGAGGATAAGAGAAACCTGTGGGTAGTGTCATACATACATACGACCTGCGGTATACTGTATGTTTTGTTTTATCTGCTAAGCGTCTGGGAAGGGAGGGGGGGTCCATGTTGATGAAGAGAGAGAATCTAAACTTTTTTTTTTTCTTTTCTCGCGATGTTCGTTTTATTCAAGATGATAGCAATTATATATTTTATACCGTTGTGTTGGATGGATATACAATTGATAGCAATTATATATTTTATACCTTTGTGTTGGATGGATACACAATTATTAATTTTCTTTCAAAGTTGCACAGTCAATGTGGCCACAGACAGCTAGCTACACAGACAACCGTTGGTAAATTAGAGGGAACATTCCGTACACAGCCTTTGTAAATTAGTGGGAACACTGCTGCACACAGACTTTGGTAAATTAGTGGGAACATTGCTGGACACAGCCTTTTGTAAATCAGTGTAAACTTTGAAGGACACAGCCTTTTGTTAATTAAAGGGAACATGGTAGTTAGGGGGGGGGGTGATATAGGATCATGCTATAACCATTTAGTCAGACAGGGTTGTCTTAATTACGTCCCCCCCCTCCACACCACACACCCGAGCTACACAAATCAGTGTACATGTATGATGTATGTAGTTAGCCCCTTTACCACTCAAATATTGATTGGTCAATTATGGGTCTTCTTTACAGTTTAGCCTCCTACCTCCCATACCCCATTAGGCAATACGGAACTGTTTACAGTGACATCATAAATAGACCGGTCCGACATAACGATTGTTTCTCAGTCATTTTCATACTTGCACGTGAATGACCTCAAGCATAATTATCGGACACGTTGAAACGAAAAAAAAAATCGCATCGGTGTGATAATGGCTTAACAGCGCCCTTAATTTTGTTTTACTGTTTTGGGGTTTAAAGTAGCTAAGGAGGCATTTTGGGGAAAAAAAAACATTTTAAGGGACAGGGAATGGGAGGGTGATAAACAACCGCGATATGACAGTAGGAGTTGTCGCGTTGAGACTAAGACATCCTGTAATCCTTCAACAACTAACAACTTTGTTAATTTTATGAATGGGCGACCTACGTAGGAGGTTGTATGTTGTAGCCGTATTGTTGTGTATGGTGTAGCCGTATTGTTGTGTATGTTGTAGCCATATTGTTGTGTATGTTGTAGCCGTATTGTTGTGTATGGTGTAGCCGTATTGTGTGTGTTGTAGCCGTATTGTTGTGTATGTTGTAGCCGTATTGTTGTGTATGGTGTAGCCGTATTGTTGTGTATGTTGTAGCCGTATTGTTGTGTATGTTGCAGGACTGTGTGTGGTGTAGCCGTATTGTTGTGTATGGTGTAGCCGTATTGTTGTGTATAGTGTAGCCGTATTGTTGTGTGTGGTGTAACGCTTGTTAACAAATACACCAATAATAGTCTCTCGACTTCAGATTGTCCATCTGAAGTCAAATATAACACATTTTTGTAACAAATATTAAAAATTAACAAAGTAAAAGAACATTTTCCATGGAATTGGTAGAACAAAAATTAGTATTTAAATAACTCTGACCTTTCCGGATATTTCGGTTATCCCGCACGCGCTCTTTGCCACTTTTAGCCGGATAATCGAGAACAGTTGTGTGAATTAGAGACGCTGTTCCCGACATGCACCTATTTTGAAAATAAATTTCTGTAACGGATCTAAAAGGCCTACCTCGTGTTTAAGGGTAGCGCTGTCTATTTTTATATTCTAGTACAGTGCTTCTCAAAGTGGTGGGCCGCGGTCCCCTAGGGGGCCGTGGACTGTCCGGAGGGGGGCCGTGGAATTTCGAAAAATTATAAATTTAAACCAATCTAAACAAAAAAAAAATAGGGGGGCCGCGACATATTGATTGGCGTTCCAAGGGGGCCGTGACTTCAAAAAGTTTGAGAAGCACTGTTCTAGTACAGAGGAGGCAACATACGAGGAGGGCGAGATTAGCACCATAGTCAGTTTATCAGATTTAAAGAAGTCATGTAATGATATACTAATAGAAAAATTTAAAAAAAGGGACTCATTGGAAGCCGATTAACGATCAACATAGACGAGGCGCTTGTGGCCATGTGGGCAGTATTTGACCATCAGTTTCTCTATTATTGTTTTCACCAGTATTGTTTTGACTATTATTGTTTTGACCAGTACTGTTTTGACTATTATTGTTTTGACCATCTTTGTTTCTCTATTATTGTTTTGACCAGTATTGCTTTGACCATTATTGTTTTGACCATCTTTGTTTCTCTATTATTGTTTTGACCAGTATTGTTTTGACCATTATTGTTTTGGCCATCTTTGTTTCTCTATTATTGTTTTGACCAGTACTGTTTTAACCATTATTGTTTTGACCATCTTTGTTTCTCTATTATTGTTTTGACCAGTATTGTTTTGACCATTATTGTTTTGACCATCTTTGTTTCTCTATTATTGTTTTGACCAGTATTGTTTTGACCATTATTGTTTTGACCAGTATTGCTTTGACCATTATTGTTTTGACCATCTTTGTTTCTCTATTATTGTTTTGACCAGTATTGTTTTGGCCATCAATTTTGGACCATCGTTGTTCCAGTAAATGTACCCTGGGTCACTTTCTCCGCGGATACCAATTGAGTGACAGCTGCCATAGAGAGACATTTAAATTCTCAAGGCGTACGTCAGATAACCCATCTCATAAATAGGGACCTTTTTTTTTTTTTGACCCTTTACAGTTGAACGCATACGGTTACTCCATGAATCCCTTACTCTACATCCAAACCTTTATTTTTTCATTCTTTTCTGGGCAGAGTTCTAAAGTGCACTTGATACAGGTCATGGTGAGGATGAGGTTCTATCTACATCACGGCTGTAGACTTAGCTGCAAGGATCATAGGGGTCACTACGGAATAGACAAGACGTACAGAAGACTGAGTTTGCTTAAACACTAGATGTGGAACTTTTCAACGAGGTTATTAACCCTGACGCCAAAGAGCCATCTTTCTGTCACTCCTAGAGCTTATGTTAGCGAGTTGCACCCGGCGTCACTCGGTGTTGGTTTCATTTTCTGCCTCAGGTGAAGGTCAATTAGAGCAAGAAGTGTGCGAGTGAGTCAAATAGAGAATCCCGCGGTGTGAGCATACGACACATGACTTATGACCGTTTTGAACCGGATGTTGTTTAGTTCTTATACCATCTGTTTTTCTTTTTGTTTTTGGTCATTGAGTCCATTCTGTCAAGTTTCTCCGTTAACTGACAGTCTGGGTTTCGTTTGAACTGTCTGCATAAACATTCTCTAATTGCAGGACTGACCATGCGATTTATTTTTTCAAAACCCAAGATCGCGCTGGTAAAAAAAAAATCGAAGGTGATACGTAGATTACAAAGTACAACAATACATCTACAACTGAACGCCGTAAAACTCGAACAACTTTTAATGTGAACACATTTTTATATTGTTTTGATCCATAATTCGAAGCTTTGAAATTCGATGGCTTACCTAGAGGAATAAAAACTGTGAAGTGGTAAAACACAATATTTTCGATATTTTTTTTCAAAATTAAACCCAAGAAGCCAAGATAGCCCCAAAAACCCAAAGAACTTGGGATAAAACCCAAGCATAGGTAGCCCTGCTATACTGAACTGCATTCTTTTATTACATGTTTAATTAAAGGAAATGATTCCCCCCTCCCCTTGCCGATTCACTGGGTAAGAAACACCCAGACAGGGGTGGTCTGCGGTGGGGAGAGAGTAAATTGTTCCGCTACACGATGTACAGGTTGTCTGGGTCAAATAACGAAATTTATGGTGAACGCCTCTGTCTGTTGCATGCCGGGAGTGCATCACATCGACTTTATGTGGCACTTTGAATGAAACACAGTGGCGCCATCGTGTGAAGGGGCTTCAGGTGTGAATGGGGGCCATAGGGGTAGGGAGGGAACCTATTGCCTACTACCCATATCAAACAGACCGGCTTTTTTTTTTTTATTTTAGTTTAGTTTGTTACAGAGCTAGGTTTCTACAAAAGTGTAGACGTCAGTTTCAGTTCACGTCGTGCAGCTCTTCAACTCCTGCACTGGCTAATGTGTTGGGCTCGGTGCTGACTCAATCATCGCTGCTTGTTTATGGCTGCTCTGAATACATCAAGGTGTGAACACCGTCGCCAGTCTATGAAGTCTGTTTGATACGTATCACCGCCGAGGTCTGGTCTGTGGAATATTGCGGAGGGGGGGGACTACACAAATCATCTTTACTAAGATTGTTTCTTTTCCATATTTCAATCACATTAAAATACATTTTTTAAATATCTATAAACAAAACAAAAAGAAATTGAAAGTTTACTAAAAACTAAACAACAACAATAACCCTGGTGCTAAGAGATTTTGAAACAGATCTTTATTAACCATGTTACGGTCGTTTAAACTTTGTGGGAATGTTGGGGGTGTAACCATTTCCATTTAGACCAATTTTGGGAATTGTAAACCATTACCATTGAGACTTATGTGTTTTACATTGTATTTTTTTGTAAATTTTTGGGGTTTTAACTTTTTTATTCTTAGGTTGGTTGTAAACCATGTTACGACTGTAGTGACCCATGTTACGGTCATTAAAAACTATGTTACCATTGCAGTGACCCATGTTACGGTCATAGTTTTTTTTACATGCTACGGCCAAAGTGTACCAAGCTATGGTCATATTGTACCATGTTTACTTATGCAGATACAGAAGAACGTCGTTTATCCGAACGTTTATTATCCGAAGCGTCAAATATCCGGGCCAGTTTTTTTTTTTTTTGTCAACTACAGGGAAGAAACGAATGTATACAATGGTACGGCGAAGAATAGGTGATTATTTTCCACAATAAAGGTAAAATTGAGACATTTTGCATCTATTTTGCTTTTTCTTCAAGCACATTTCCCGCTTATGATGATTTCTAATATTCGTATAGTGTTTGGTTTCATATACTGCATGGATCACATTCGGTTTTCGGTTATCCGAACAATCGCGTATCCGAACGGTGTCGGTCCCAATTCGGATAAACGACGCTCTACTGTGGTACTGTATTGTTTCCCCAATGCATTTACTTTTTAAATCCTGTTAATAATATCAAAATGACTCCACCTGGTGTAATCTATTCAAAAGTTTTTTTTTCGTACAGGTATTCTCTGAATTTTACTCACACAGAATTTAACGGTAAACACACACACACAAACACGCAATCACACTCACACACACATCGTACTTTTCTAACGTACTTTTCTAACGAACTTGTCGTCGTAGATTGTAATATTGCGACTCAGATGTGAGATGTTGACCTGCAGTTAATTCTATAGTCCGAGGACTAAATTACAGCCAAATAAATTATTTTTACAACTATTATTCTCTAATAATGTTTATTATTGCAAAAAAAAAAAAACTATTATCATGAAAACTATAGCGCTAAAAGTACAAGTTTGTTTGACTGTTTTATTACTGAGCTAAGCTGACTTAATTAAACAATTCCAAGTCTTATGTATAATGTCCCCCTTTGTTTACGGTTTTATTGTAAGTAACTATGGGGCTGGTCGTATGTAAACAAATGGTGGCCTCGAACGTGGGACAACTTCCGATTATCATCCCGAAGTTTATTTATGTAATGATGACTTCCGGCTGGTCTTGTTTCAGCAAACACACTTGTAACCTGGACCGGATCATGACCTCATCTAACCTACCCCACAACTGGATGTTATTTTTCTCTGTAGAGTCCAGAGTAGAGTACCCTCCCTAGTGGCCTATGTCACAGCAAACCTGTATTTATGATGGTTTTAATTAAATAGTGAAATGTCTTCTATAAGTCTATTTCCAAAATTTAATAATGAAATGTCTTCTGTAAGTCTATTCCCAACATTTAATAATGAAATTTATTCTGTTAGGTCTGTCCCCCACTATCCACTTCGCTGTTCAATAGATTATCTCTAAAAAAAATAGAACAATGAAAATTTGTATCGTTTAAATCATTTTACTAACAAAAAAAAACTATTTTTCTGAAATAAATAGGTAGAATGAATCAATCAATAAATTAGTTGTATCACTTTGATTTGGGTGCCTAAGAAGCGTGGAATCACCAAGGCACTGGCTCCGAGCATATGTGGCTTCATTCCGATATATCATATATAGCTTATTAATTTGAATGTGTGAGGGCCCCAAGCTGATAGAAGTGTGTCATAGGGGGCCCCATGTCGATAGATCATACACATTGTATTTGTTTTGAATGCGTGGCATATGGAGCCCGCAGGCATGTGGATTCACTGGGGTGGGTGTAGTGGGGGGTGGGGAGACGTAATGTTATTCAAATGGAACTGGTGGATTGGGTTCAAAACAAAACATCGCTTTAAAAAAAAACATTGCGAATAGGTTAAACATATACTACACTACACTGGTTCCAAATTATTTTCTGTTATTTTTGTCCGCGCGACCTTGGACAGTACAATCCGGTCATTTAGTTCCTAAAGACTTGAAGTTCGGCCACAGTTTATGTCATGTGATGTCACTTTCATCTGAAGTGTGTGTGTTTGTGGGTCAATTCTATGTATGATGCACACACATATTTTCGTTCTATATTTAGAGTTTACCTTGAAATACTGAATTCATTTAAAATTAAAAAATGTAACACGTTTTTTTTTATGGTATGTATGTATTTTGATTATTATTCACACATAATCAAAAAGAAAATACATATGTATAGTATACTTTACCTGAACACACACACACACACACACATATATATTTACATATACATATCCAAAAATGTACATAGTTACTCATAGATATACAATTTTTAAAGGTTGCTTTTCTCTGCTTGCTATAACTTAGACCGTTTTTCTACTGAATACTTCGGAACGCTACATACATCAGCGACGGATGGATCAGAAATAGAAAAAAAAATTTAGAATTTTTATTAATTTTTGTGTTGATTTTCCCAATAATTTATATGGTAAGGGAAGTGTATGGAAGTGGGGTGAATGCAGCCAATTTAATATGACACACAGACTGACAAAATAAACATCAATATCTGTTTGTCCAGAGAAAATTATTGTTTCTTTAGTGGACACCTCCATTGAAACACAACATACATGTATGATGTAGTTGTTACTTTATTGCTTTCCTTTTGTTACTACTCTGTTTTATTTCATGGATTTCTTATTGAGTATCGGCAGTTAGGTCGAAAACGTCTGGCAACACTGACTTGATTTTTCATTATTTCATTTTGTACTGCTTGTCTTCACACATACGTCTCCTTCCTTCATGTACATGTACTGCAGACAACGTCATTCTGTCCATGATTCTTCTCTTCTTTGTACTGTCGAATCTCGCTGAGACATTCATTTGGCCGGGTAAGGGAATAAAATTAATCTTATAAAGTGTTAGAATCCAACAAATATTTTGTTGACCGTAGAACTACAAGAAAAAAAAAAACAACAAACTAAAACAATAAGCCAAATCTTTTATTTTATTTTTTACATTAATATCAATAATATGGCCGTGAAATGAACGAAAACTGTGGGATAACAGTGTCATTAGTTTATGTGTCAATGTAAAACTCTGTCAACAAACACTGTGCCACTGTCTAAGTGTAATAGTGTAGTCTTTGTTTAACTGTAAATTTTATCAACAAACACTGTGCCACTGTCTATGTGTAATAGTGTAATCTATGTTTAACTGTAAACTTTATCAATAAACACAGTACCACTGTACATTTGTAAAAGTGTAGTCTATGTTTAACTGTAAACTTTATCAACAAACACTGTGCCACTGTCTATGTGTAATAGTGTAGTCTATCTTTAACTGTAAACGTTATCAACAAACACTCTTAATAAGGCCCAGTTGTGAGCAGAGTCATACATCAGACCGTCTGTTTGAAGTTGACCCCCCCCCCTCTCACCTTCACCCCCTCCCAGGGCCGGAGTGTCAAGAGACGTGGGGGATATAATTCTCCTTAACGCCTCCGTGTCTCGGGCTGTCTTGAGGGTAGAGGATATAGATAGACCCTGTGGCCTGACGGTAGATAGATGTCAACTGTCACACCCACCGTGCCCCACCCCCCACCACCGCAGGACCTGACAGAAAGACGACCATGTAGATGAGCTGGTTGCTTGCTTGCTGTTAGATGGATGTTGCCTCTCTGTACATGACTTTATTGCTGCATTGTACCGTGTGTTGTTTTTGTTTGTATTTTAACCCATTACGTATGCCGTGGATCTGTCTTCTGGTCTGTTTGTTTTTTAATTCAGAAATAAAGACATGCTACAGACAAGCAACGTACAGACAAGGTTACAGACATAACTTTGGTCATGATTGGCTTTTGTTATAGAAACTCAACCAAAAAATAAAAAAGATCTGGGTTAGTTTTAATTGTAGCACATGTTGATTGTTAGAATTTGTGTAAACAATTCTAGAGAACAATGCCCATGTACTCTAAGGACGTTTATTAATTTACTTTACTTTTTTAAAAACTACATTGAATTATTTGGCTTTAGAATGTAAACGTTTGGTGTTTTTAAGACTGAAACGTTTTATTGTGAGGACTTGTGTAAACAATTACAGATTACATAAAGCTAAATATCGCTGGATAGCGATATCGAGAGTGACCTCGACTTGCATGCTAAGGATACAGGGTTCAATCCCAGGTAAAGCCAAAATATACGCCGCTGACTTGGAGAGGAGATGGGCGCCGCCTAGTCTATACGCCCCACAGAAAGGGCGTTCGAATGTCGGTAAGGAAAAAAAAAATCAAAGACCGAGAATCCCAAACTCTCATCTTCCCCGCGAGAGGTTTTGGGCCACACTTAACAAAATTTATGGCTGATAGGAAAACAACCTGCTGGATGTAGATAGAATTGCTGGATGTCCCATTCATACCAATAATAGTCCACATGCAGCCACCGGGTTTGGACACACCCTGATTTAGAGCGTTAATAAGCGAGCATAAAATGTCAAAAACCTCAGTAAAATTTGTGTGAATTCTCTAAATTATGTTTTGTATATTCACTGAACTTTTTCAATGTTCATTTTTTTACCTCATTTACAGGTTCCCGTGAATGTGGGCGTGAAGAGTAACAGAGAACCGAAATGTCGACGCCCTGTTTGACGTCAAATTAGGGCCACTACGTCATCAGCCCTATATCATGACGTCAGAGCGCCATGAGCACCGCTGAGATGGTGAGTGGCCAGCGTCAAACTTCGCCACCAGTCCAAGTTTACTCAGGGTGTCACGTGTTCCTGGAGAAGCCAGGTTAGGCTACAGTCCAGAAGTGCTGTCAGTCATAGAACAGGGCCAGATTAACATCTAGTACACGCATCAGACACTCTCAATAAATGTAATACATGTGTGCTAGTATTTAATAATAATAATAATAATATTCTTTGAAAGAAAAAGGAAACCACAGGCGTCCTCTGAATGTTGTTGAAATTAAAGTTAAATAAAATGCCATTCTAGGAAAAGTTTGGTTAATTTTGGAATATAAAGCAAAATTGATTAAAAAAAGTGTTTCGAATATTTTGAGTGATTCGATATTTCGACAACGAAGTGGAATCAAAAGAACTGCCATTTAAACGGGATCAATCATTTTTATTTCAAAATGCCACCTACTTGAGGCTCCATCTTGGATTTACATTTGTGGAAGTGTACCTAAGATAGTGACAACCTTGAACTAGCTGTTTGTGTGTACGCGCGCGTGTGTATTTTTTCTTTCTGATTCAATAAGTTTATCTCATCTGTCATGATGCAGTCATGTCCACCGTTTTGATAAGGATAGTCGCTTGGACGGTAGACTGACATCAAGATGGCGGACAACTCCCAGTCGCGAGTTCCCGTTCGTCAAGAGAAACCGGAAGTGGTCGACAGCAGTGACGACAGCAATGAAAGTAATGGCAGGGAACCTTTTGGTAAGTTCTCTTTTGTTTTGATATCTTCAAGTCTGTTTATTATATAGTCATTTCTAGTAACATCTACGTCCTTGTCAATTTTTCTTTGCTGAACATAAAATTGATACCACCAACACAACTGATACTTTGTCTTCTTGTCATACTATGTATGCCTATGGTCCACTGATTAATTTTTTTTTCGATTATTTCACTTTTTAATTGCACATGCCACATTTCAGTTATAGTTAATGATTTGGACCAGGTCATAATTTACAACTGCTTTTTCACTTTGTTTAAATAGCAAAATTCACGTGCTTGAAAAAGCTAAATTTTTGTGTTTATTGTTATGTAATTAATGTGTCATCTAGCTTGACAAGTGCACATATGCCAGTGACATTTTCTGATATGTCAGGTTCATAAATGTATATATCCATCGTTAAGGTATAAATGTTTGTAAACATTTTGTTACTGTATCTCAAAGGTGAATTCTGATTTCTACAGTTTTGACCAAATTGACACAGTTTATGACTATATTTTGTAAATATGTTGTGTCATTGATGCATTTCCCCATGTATGGTGTTGTTGTTTATGTTAAATATTTGAAATACCTGGAAATAGTCGATACATGTGGACACACTAAACAAAGAAATCTTTTGTTAACTATTGCCTGCAGATACCAATGTTACATTGACGTATATTAACTACTGCTAACAGATACCAGTGTTACATTGACGTATATTAGCTACTGTCTGCAGATATCAATGTTACATTGACACAAATGAACTACTGCTAACAGATACCAATGTTACATTGACGTACATTAACTACTGCTAACAGATGTTACAATGACGTACATTAACTACTGTCTGCAGATATCAATGTTACATTTACACAAATGAACTACTGCTAACAGATACCAGTGTTACATTGACGTACATTAACTACTGCTAACAGATACCAGTGTTACATTGACGTATATTAACAGTGCCAACAGATACCCATGTTACATTGACGTACATTAACTACTGCTAACAGATACCAGTGTTACATTGACGTACATTAACTACTGCCAACAGATACCCATGTTACATTGACGTATATTAACTACTGCTAACAGATACCAGTGTTACATTGGCGTATATTAACTACTGCTAACAGATACCCATGTTACATTGACGTATATTAACTACTGCTAACAGATACCAATGTTACATTGACGTACATTAACTACTGCCAACAGATACCCATGTTACATTGACGTATATTAACTACTGCTAACAGATACCAATGTTACATTGACGTACATTAACTACTGCCAACAGATACCCATGTTACATTGACGTATATTAACTACTGCTAACAGATACCAGTGTTACATTGGCGTATATTAACTACTGCCAACAGATACCCATGTTACATTGACGTATATTAACTACTGCCAACAGATACCCATGTTAAATTGACGTACATTAACTATTGCTAACAGATACCCATGTTACATTGACGTATATTAACTACTGTCTGCAGATATCAATGTTACATTGACACAAATGAACTACTGCTAACAGATAACAATGTTACATTGATCTAAATTAAAATGTTGTTGGTCCGATGTCCCCATAAAATGGACGAAGTTCCCACCTCTCCCAACCCCAACTCTTTCTGATCTCTATAAATAAAATATTCACTGCCCCCACTCTCATTGCTAGCCATCAGTTTTAATCTAGTGAGAAGGAACGTCGCAGTGACCCTCGAGGTGATGTCAAAGTGTTTTAATTCAATCAGACAGGGTGTCCATGAATGATGCATCATTTCTTTCATGAATTCATCACGTCTGAGCTGTTTCCGGTTTATTTTAGCGGATAACTAGAAATGTATAAAGTTATCAGATAACAAACAAACTCCTTCGAATGTTAACATCGCCACGTCGACAATCGTCTGCCGCATTCGAAATTTTCAAACGTGTTCAAGACATCAAGGTGAAGAAAATATATAGCTAAATTTTTACAGGTGAGCATGGGAGCTCATTTTGTGCACACTGCACAGGCTAGGCTGACCCCAGCAGCGTAATACGTCAGTAGACCAACCGTCATGTGTATACGTCCAACCGTCATGTGTAATACGTCCATCGCCTTCTTTGATTTGCATCTTCGTGAATAGAAAAAAAAACAAAACAACTAAAGTACAGCTGCTGCTTCCATTTCAAGTTGACTCTACTAAATACTTTATGCCATACGCCCCATTCAAACGTCCCCTGAAATCTTAACAAGTTTAAACAATCGCAAACAGCTCTTGGTTAACAAACAGCAGAAAGTGGGTGAGTCACGAGTCACAGTTAAAATAACAACAGATCCAACGTTTGGAGATAACAGCCGAGGGCTTTTAATTTGTTCACTTTTTTTTTTTCATTTTGTTTATCTAAACTTATTGTTTACCTAAACCCAACTCTTGGCTTCGCGCGTTTCGGGAACGGCACCCTAGCTAGTATACAGGGCGTCGGGAAACGGGGGCATTCACTCTAAGGTTGAACTATAATTTGACTTGAGAACAAGGAAGTATGTTTCTAATAACTTATCGCACTATGTTGATGACTTCATGTAATGAACTTTGTATTATGTGTCTGTAACTTGGCGGTTTATGCATCGTGCGGTGTATGCGTTGTACCCGTGTGTCCCACTCGCAGGTAGTTTTCATATCGTGCGGTGTATGCGTCGTATTTCATACATTTCTTTGTTATTTCTGTTCATATCGTATTCTGTTCATGGCTATAAAGGTCACAAGTGTTATTTTCTATTGCAGTATTTCGTATATTTCTTTGCTATCCCTTCTGTCAGATTTCATTCAGCCAGCTTCAGCAGGCTTTTTCACTAGTATATATATATATATATATATATATATATATATATATATATATATATATATATATATATATATAATCCGCCAGCAAGAGGTTTATCTTGCTTTATTGTTTTCGCACTCCCAAAAAGTTCTTAACTGATATTAATATCTTTCCCACGATACTGTTCACACCGTCACTTCGACATTGTCCGGTCGCACCCAGCCAATGGTAACATTGGGCCAGTATTGCAACATATAGCAAACCTATAAGAAATATTTTTTTATCAACGGTTTTATTTTATTGTTTCGCGTCTTTTTTTCCGCTTAGAAATTCTTTCTAGCAAATGTGTAAGTACACGTAGTGTTTGTTGTTTCGTTTGTTGAATCAATGCATTTAGTTTGACTCAAACTTTGGTCAAAAACCCGACCTGCTGTTTAAAAAAGCACACGACCCACTAAATCCAATCCACTTGCTTTATCTTTTACTGTAACCTACTTCTTAGTGACCTACTCAGAAAGTCACCAATCGACCTGCTTTCATACTCGATGACTTGTCGGGCTGTGTCATAAATTTTTCTTTTCATGAAATTCCTACTACCGGGATAGTACCAACGAGCAGCTGATTGAAATATTTGTTCAAGTGGATGAACAAAATAGTTCAGATTACCTTGTTGCCTCACATCTCACACAACTCGAACCTGTTCGCCCGATCTGCCAAAAAAAAAAACAACAAAACGTGAACCCGCCATGCCCTCGATAATTTCATAACGTGAGAACCTTCTCGCTCATCGACGACTGTACATCCCCCCCTCTCCACTCATCGTTCTTTTACATCAACACCCTCTCCCCCCCCTTTCCCCTCTAAATGTATCTTGTCTTTTTTTTTTCGCTCCTCTGTTTGCTTCCTGTATTTTTAGGGAGAGATATTCAACAACCGATGGTACCGTAGAATGTCTTCCAGTCCACATTTTTAAGTTGTTGAGTCATCACGTCTGCTTTACCAACATCACAAACAAACACACACACAGACACTCTCACAAATTTACAGCCGTTTCATTTCACTTGGTGGGTGTGTTCTGCCCCAGTGTTCTAAATAGTCCCTGTACATGATACTTCAGACTATCCAGCTCGCGATCATCCGGTCTGTGCATTATCCGGACCTAGTTAAAAATGTTCTCCTGTAGGTATTTAAGGAATAAATTATGGTTTTGGTATGCGAGTTTTTTTTTTAATTGGTATTGATGTACAATATATCAGTTATGTTGATTGATGAGCTAGAAATAGTTTGTACACTGGTACATTACATTAAAGAAAATATGTCTCACGTCTGTGTGATTGTGTCAAAAAGTCAAACTGAAAAAAACATCACATATAAGTAATAACACAACTGCAAACTTTCTCTTGAAATATATTTCGTTTCAAATAGTCTTTATTACCGTTTTAGTTTTTGTTTTTTAAATCCACTTAATTCTTATCTCACACAGGCCAGTGTTGCCAATTTAGTTAATTTATTTACAACACGTTCGCCCACTGTACACACACTCACACATGCAACAACATGGCAATGTCGCTGTTCCGACGTCTACAAAACTGAGATTCACTTTGATTACCAGGCAGACGACATACCAGTCTAGATAACCACGTTAGAGGGTTTGACCTGGCAGAAAATGTTTAACATGAACTTGTACAGCTTCCCCTTTTATTACTCTCTCTCTCTCTCTCTCTCTCTCTCTCCTTACACTGTTGCTCACCCAGTGCCCACCACCTCTGCCCCCACTTATGGAGTATGCTGTCCCCTTGTATCTGACTTATCTATCACAGTTACATGCCCCTTTAACCTGATTATCTCCCATATTATCTCAGGTTTCAGTCCCCCCCCTCCCTCCCCTCATCCCCTGTGTTCACCATCTGGTAATACGGAGGTCCCCCCCCCCCCAAACAATGAATGGTGTGCAGTTTGAGGTTTATTGTAAATGGTAAAAAGCATGATAGTTGGTAGGGGAGATGTCAGTAACCGGTGGCCAGAGGGCTCTTCAGTACTAATATAGGTGGAAGGTAGGGAAGGTTGGCTTTAGGCGCAACTAGTTTAAAAGATGATTCATCGGAAGTTTGTCTTTTCATTTCCGGGTTAATATTTCAGCTTGTAACAACTTGTCGAGACAAAACTTCAATGGAATTAACTACAATAACTCCATAAGACAATGCGTGTTTTTTTAATCCAAGTGTCGGACCACTGGAGGAAACCTTGCACAGAGAGTCATCCAAGTGGTAGATAAAGTCATTGTCGGGCCACTGGAGGAAACCTTGCACAGAGAGTCATCCAAGTGGTAGATAAAGTAAATGTCGGACCACTGGAGGAAACCTTGCACAGAGAGTCATCCAAGTGGTAGATAAAGTCATTGTCGGACCACTGGAGGAAACCTTGCACAGAGAGTCATCCAAGGCCATCCCGTGGTTCCTCCACCTTGAATATGCTGAGATGAAGAGATGAAACACTCTGAAAACCGCCATAGTGTGGAATAGAAAGTTATGACTGAATGTGACCATTCTTATAATGATCTTTGCAAGGAATATCACTCATGTCAAACACTTTTCCTATCTCTCCTTTTAAAAAAAATAAATAATTAAAAGTTAAGAAAATAAAAAAAAAAACAACCTCGTACCCCCATCCGCCCACTTGAAGTGACCGTGCTACCTATTAGACTAAGTACTCAGTGCATGGTGACGTTGATGAAAGTACTGGGTGAAGTACACGCCTCTTGAGAAATGAAAGGCTGTACAAATCAATTAGCCTCTGGAACTTTAAGGAGTCTTCTTTTACCTGGGGGTGGATTCATTAATGCGCAGGTATGCAGGGAGATGCTACCCAAGTGGAGCGTTTCATTAAGATAGCGCCGTTACCTAAGTCGAGTTGCCTCATTAATTCACAGGTATGCGGATTTACGTTATCCTTGCTAATCTACGTATCTCCAACGTAGAGACTGGTTGCTAGAGTAGACTACTCCAGTAGAGATCATCAGATGATGTTTCTTAAGATTTTTATTTTCTGAACATTGATTGCAACGCTAGCCACTTTGTGTGTGTGTGTGCCCTTTCCATTAAGTTGAGGCAGCACTGTCCATGGGGCACCACGTTGGGAACTCACCACGTTGGGAACTGGTGTCGAGACATTGTGAACTGGTGTCGTCACATTGGGAATTGGTGGATTAGACATTGTTAGGTTGTGTGCTGGGAAAAAATATTGTCAGTGCAATTTTGAATAGAATTTGAAACTACATACCGGTAGTTGTCAAATAAGGTACGCTGTCTTTGATACTTTTCGATTACTTGCAGCTTTTGATGCACGCAGTTCCGTTAGTTTAGTTTACTTTTTAATAGACATATGTCTCAGTATGTGCGTTGTTTGACTCATCGATTCGGAAGACCAAAGATGGGGACAAGATTTGACATATATGTCTGTCAGATACCCCACCCCTTCCTCGGGGCTCTTAGAACAGCGCTACATCTCTGTGAATGGAGGGCTCACAGAAGCAGCGCTACATCCCTGTGAAGACAGGACTCACAGAAGCAGCGCTACATCCCTGTGAATGCAGGGCTCACATAAGCAGCGCTACATTCCTGTGAATAGAGGGCTCACAGAAGCAGCGCTACATCCCTGTGAATGTTGGGTAAAAAAGGCCTGCTCATTTGTTGCCTGGTCTCGTAGATAACACTCACGGTACAAGACCGCAGCCTTCATCCTGACGTATCAGGTTCCACCCCCGCTCTCTATTTATCTCAGGCCACGAGCATTTCCGGATAACCTCGACCCGACCAACCGTCAACATTCTGACATCCACGGTAGTTGTTTGTAGCAATTCTATTGGCTATCTTTGATACGGCACAGGCGTGCTTTGGGATTTTATTTGTTGATGTATAATTGAATTTATTATCTGTTTATTTTATTGATATGTAAAACTAACGAAATGCCAAACTGCAGTAACAAACTAGTTGTCTGTGTGTGTGTGTGTCTGTGTGTGTGTGTGTCTGTGTGTGTGTGTGTCTGTGTGTGTGTGTGTCTGTGTGTGTGTGTGTGTGTCTGTGTGTGTCTGTGTGTGTGTGTGTGTGTGTGTCTGTGTGTGTGTGTGTGTCTGTGTGTGTGTGTGTCTGTGTGTGTGTGTGTCTGTGTGTGTGTGTCTGTGTGTGTGTGTGTCTGTGTGTGTGTGTGTCTGTGTGTGTGTGTGTCTGTGTCTGTGTGTGTCTGTGTGAGTGTGTGTGTGTGTGTGTGTGTCTGTGTCTGTGTGTGTGTGTGTGTGTCTGTGTGAGTGTGTGTGTGTGTGTGTGTCTGTGTGTGTGTGTGTGTGTCTGTGTGTGTCTGTGTGTGTGTGTGTGTCTGTGTGTGTCTGTGTCTGTGTGTGTGATATCTCTATCAACTGTTTAGCATCAACGTATCCCCACCACATCTCCCCATTTTCAAGAAAATATCACCATGTCATCTGATAATTTATTAATTAGTTTTTACTTTTTATCTTGTCACAAGTTGGTTGCCTCCTCTCTCTCCCCCCCCCCCCCCCCAATGCCATGAACTGCATCATCTACCGCCTATTAGAACTTTTTGTCTAATGAATACTGAAACCCACACACTTACACAAACACACACATACATAGTTGCCGTGTAGACCACGCCCCCCCTCCCCAGTACAACACACACAAAGTCTCGCTCAACTTTTTTAATCTAACACACCCTTGGAAAAAAATATATTTCTCTCTTTTCACTTCCCGGCCACAGCCACTACGGACCTATCAATCATAATTTCTCACATATCCTCCCAATCTATCTCGGAACTTGCGCTCAGAGACTGACAGCAGACATTTCTGTCAGATTTCTTTGATTCATCTGTCCCTGGAATCTTCGCTTCTTTCTTTCTGCCCCCCCCCCCCCCCGTTAATTTTAACTTTTTGTCTTGACACTCACCGCACTGAACTATATACCAACCTTCATTCCGAGACTCCATCATCTCATCAGTACGTTGATTCGAATTTATTGGATTGTACTCATTACTGACCCCCCCCCTCCCCGGGCTTGTGATATAATAGTTAATATGAGGTTGGAAGATATCCTCGAGTGGTTTACAATGTGTAGACATTGTAAACCTTGTTCTAAATTCTGTTAAAGTTAAATTTTAATTTCAATCAAAACTATGGAAATTTCAGTTGTTGATTGGTTGGGGTGTTTAAAAATACCATTGAACCCCCCCCCCCCCAGACAACACTTTCAATCGTGGTCGTCTTATCTCTAGACCAGGGCCGTCTTTTCTCTAGGCACATAAGACTTTGTTCCAATGGCCCACTGTGGCCCAAGTTTAAAAAGGAAAATTCAAAACAAATCCACCGTAATTACTTCCTAACGCGGACCCCCATAGACCCCCATAGAACCCCCATAGACCCCCCATAGATCCCCATAGACCCTTAGACCCACATAGACCCCCATAGACCCCCATAGACCCCCCATAGACCCCCATAGACCCCCCATAGACCCCCCCCCCATAGACCCCCATAGATCTTTAGATGCAGAATTCACCAGGTCCCATATTCCTTACCCATATTTTGTTATAGTGATGAGAAAACTTTCAAGACCAACTTTTGCCACAATGAGCATCATTTGAAAAAATAAAACGCGGTGAGAATTTTTCACATACTACGTGAAAGGGGAAACATTTTCAGAAAATGAAGTTCTATGAACAGAAAATGAAGTTCTATGAACAGAAAATGAAGTTCTATGAACAGAAAATGAAGTTCTATGAACAGAAAATGAAGTTCTATGAACAGAAAATGTTTTCTTTAATTGGAGACTGTCCATTGAAATATTTTTTTTTATTTCTTTACCCCCACCCCTTCAACGTTCCTAAACCTCCTTTGTTTAATCCCCCCCCCTTTCTTGTCAGCGTAAATCAACTCAGGTCCTAGGTAACAAAGCTTGCACCATCGCATTCTATTGGCTAAAATCTCTCTTCCTTTGAATGTGGTGCAATGCTCCAAGTACAAAGATTGTTTCACTCAATTTTGTTTATCTATTTTTTTTTCTTCCAGGGATTCTGTTTTCAGTTGGACATGTCAGGTTTTAAACTTTTACGAGCCTACATTACCCCCCCCCCCCCACTCAGACCGTTTTTCATCGTCGTTTCGTTAACTGTGAATAATGAAATATACAATCGGTCTTTTTGTTTTTGTTACAGATATAGTCAAAGACAGCACAAAGGCAGCATTATCTAACAGAGAATGTCTGCACACAAATATAGTACACGGATGGATAATAAAGGCCGGATGGCTAATAAAAGCCGGAAGACTTATAAAGGCCGGATGGCTAATAAAGGCTAAGATCTTTTAACAATTTAAATGAAAAAAAGAGGTTTAACTGAAATGACATCTCAATTCATCGGCCTATTTTCATGACATCTCAATTCATTGGCCTATTTTCATGACATCTCAATTCATTGGCCTCTTTTCATGACCTCTCAATTCATTGGTTTATTTTCCTGACCTCTCAAATTTTTAAATTAAAAAATGAAAAGAAAATATCATGATCGAAGTAAATATAGTATTTCATTTTTCAAACAATGTGTTTTTATAGAGAGAACGTTTCGCACATAACACTGTATAACGGAATTCGTCATATTCAGCAAACCGTGTGAAATTGAATGAAAAGTTGGATATTTAACGAATGAAATATTGGATATTTAACGAATGAAATGTTGGATATTTAACGAATGAAATGTTGGATATTTAACGAATGAAATGTTGGATATTTAACGAATGAAATGTTGGATATTTAACGAATGAAATGTTGGACATTTAACGAATGAAATGTTGGATATTTAACGAACTTTCTGACATTAAGCAAACTTTTTTTAAAACTGAAATCTTTGATAGTATTTGACTGTAATCATTCACAGAAGGCATCAGTCTAACATTTAAACTTGTACTGTAGTATTCAGTGAGTATATTTATATCACTCACCCAGTTCCGGCAACTTGGACGACTGCACTATGCTACCTAGCTTTAACATAGCTTTAACCTAGCTTTAACATAGCTTTAACCTAGCTTTAACATAGCTTTAACATAGCTATTTTTAAAAATTTATTTTCAACACCATTAATGCCACTCACCCTAGTCCCCGTGGTCGGAGATTTATTTTGTTACCCAACTTTAAAAGAACTATTTTTTTGTTTGTTTCCAATCGGCCGTAGTACCGGCTTACTGCTAGGACGCTTTGTTACACACACACACATTTACCCACACACAAATATACTACTGTACCAATATTATTTCTTTTGTTTTCATCATCAAATTAACAACGTCATGCAGAAACAGATTTCATCATTTTTATTTTCTTTATGTAAAACAATTCTTACTTTCCCCTAAATTAGATATTCTCTTTCCATTTGCGAAAAAAAAAAATTAAAACTAGCACTAAAAAACTGAAAGCCATGAGTCAGAATTTTCCCATAATTCTCTTCTCTTTGTCGGCAAGGAGGTTCAACTCTAGATTTGCATGTTTCTCTTGCTTCATTCTTAAATATCATCTTCACTTATCTCCTCTTCCTTCTCTCTTATCCCCTCCCGTATTTTCTCCTAACTCAGATGGCCCGCAATAAACATTTTTTTATTCATTCTGTTTACGGTGAATTTCCATCATCATCTTTACTTTCTAGATACATTCATACAGCTATCCGGACATAGTGCGCCATCCCGCCTCGTCCGTTGAGCTCAACTTTATCCGGTGTTTTCTTTTTGTTTAGTACTCACCTTACATTTCCCAGTCTAACAACAATTTAATTCTGTGTGTGTGTGTGTGTGTGTGTGTGTGTGTGCTAAACACTGATATTTGTTTGTGCCTGTATATTGAACATGGCTATTTGAGTCTGTTATTTCCTTGAAAGAGTTCGTAGCAACCAGCAGTAAATGTATCTGAGTTTCCCCATTGAAACATTTTAGTTTCTATGTTTTAAATATTTTTTGTATTACAATCGCCGCTTTCTTATCTCTCTCGCCCCCCCCCCGCCCCCACATAATAATTTATAGCCCGTCCATTTTTATATTATTTTCATTTCTTTGATCAGTTTTATTTTTTGTTTGTTTTTTGTTACTTTATAAAACTCTGCACATTTTTGAGGATGATTACACAGCTGGTAATGTGTGCGCACTTGGTGTGCAACTGTTGATATACAGATCCTGAACTTAATAGCTACGTTTGCTGTTTGGATTTTTTGATGATTGGTTAATGAGTCTAGTTGTGCACTGATCTGGAACAGACTTGGGTCAAAGTTCACCACTTCAACGCACCTGGTCTGTTTCATTTTTCAAAACATTTTTTTTTGCTTGTTTTAGGTTTGATTTCGCTTTCGTTTCTCTCTCTCTCTCTGTCTCTCTCTCTCTCTCTCTCTCCCCCCCCCCCCCTTGTAGTTTTCGTTCAAACTTCATATCACTGATCGTGTGTCTGTTTGTAAGTTTGTGTTTGTTAATTAGTGCAGGTAGCAGGAAACAGATAAAGTTTTATTTGGTCTCTGTTCATAACTGACCTACTGTTGTACACCCAGTAAGAACTGGGTCAATTGGTGGAGTGAGCCATACTTAAAAACACTTTCGTTTGACCCCCGTCTGTGAGCTGTTCATTCAAATGTAGGCTACACATCGTTCGACTATTGCACGACTGATTGGTTTTTAATTTTAGAGTTGGATTTTTACCCAAGTTTTCAGGGTTTTTTTAAATGGCAGAATGCAGATGTAACATTTTTTTAAAATAAGCTTTTAATTAGTTTCACTGTCTGCGGGTTAATCCTTAAATCTTGTAACTCCTTTTAAACCTGCTCGAGTTAGGACTCATGTAGATTCTAACTGACCACTCACGAGCAAACATTTTGAAGATTGGATTTTCTTTGCTCATTACCTGACTGTAACAAAGGTAAACGATTGTTCCGTATAGATGGTACTCACCATAGGCTCTGTCCCAAGGTCCCTTTAGATGGTACTCACCATAAGCTCTGTCCCAAGGTCCCTTTAGATGGTACTCACCATAGGCTCTGTCCCAAGGTTCCGTATAGATGGTACTCACCATAGGCTCTGTCCCAAGGTTCCGCTTGCGGCAGTGGCCGCCCTTGGTTGAAAGTATGCGTTCACTTACTCATTATTCTCGAGTAGTTAGCAATCAATTTGAAATTGTCGCGTCCCACAATTTTAGATCCGCCGTTCAAAGTCCTAGCGGTCTCACTAACAGTGAATACCCTTTAAGGACTTTCTCGCATTCCGCAGTTCTTGGAAAATGGCAACAATAAAATTACACTTCAAGTTTTTATGGATATTCCCGTTAGCTCTAAAACGTCAAAGGGTGAAATGTAATGATGTCATTGAGTCGACACCGCAGCTCTGTTTATTGATGGTTTACTGCCGCACTTGTTGTTGTTGTTTTTTTTTTTGTTGTGTATTTCAGCCATAAACCCTATAACGTTATTGTCATTTAGCTGTATTTCCTATTGCTGAGATTGACTGGGGATGCCTGGTCCCATTCTAAGCTGTACATTTGTGTTATCCTACGTTAGAGAGTTAATAATCCTAATCGTCATTCAAAAACCAATGGCAGTGGTCCCCAACATTTTTTTTCTCACCACGGACCGGTCAGGGTTTAATAATTTCACTGCGGCCAACTGGAAAAAAAAGGGGGGGGGGGTCAGGGCGTTGATTAATTCTCATCCATTGAGAAATAAATGGAATGGAACGGACTGTTACCGGTCAGCCGCCCAGGGGTTGGGCACCACTGTACAACAGTGCGTGTGCCAGTAGAGGTCTTTGGTCGAATGGGGGGGGGGGAGGTTGGCATGTAGCAACTGCGCCACCAGATTTTTATTTTAGCCGACTGAAACAAAAACTGAATGTTTGTTCTAGGCTTCGTAAATGACTCACCCTAGGCCTCTCTCTATTCTGTACAACCTGGTTTCAGAAGTTCATGTATTCTTTTTTTTGCTAGTTCATTTTTTGTTTGTAATAGACAGAAAACAATAACAATAACCTACAGAGCTTCAGCCTATACGGCTTTGGTTATATCCACCAACATATTTCTCCATATGAGGCCGGATATACGAGAGTCTACCAGTTTTATACATTTTTTTTTTTTACTAAAGTTAAATGTTTTATTTTGTATGCAATTTTTTATTTTTTAGATTTTTTTTCTCTCACACATTCCCCCCCCCCCCGTTCCATTTGACTGAACAAGGTCAGTTTAACCTTTCACTGAACTGAACCGTCTGGCGGGAGGTGTCATAGATGACCACTTGATGTGCTCGGCTGACCTTGTCTAAAGGTGTTGGCCGGACTTAAGAGATCGCTTCCGTGGCTTTTAATTTTCTCCCGGTGCATTTACCTCTCGCTGTTTCCTGTCCGTCAGAAGGGATTCAGTTTTCTGTATCATATCTATCAGTTCTCTGTATCATATCTATCAGTTCTCTGTATCATATCTATCAGTTCTCTGTATCATATCTATCAGTTTTCTGTATCATATCTATCAGTTCTCTGTATCTTATCTATCAGTTCTCTGTATCATATCTATCAGTTGAGATTCTAGAACAGTGGTTCTCAAATATTTATTTAATGGATCTATTGCGTGTTCCGTTTGCAGTCGAGTCGCTGGCTCGGGGACCCGTTAAAGAAATAAAATAAAGGGATTCGAAAAACAATCGCAAATAGATCGATACATTTATGGTCAACTGAAATAGATCGATACATTTATGGTCCACTGAAATAGATCGATACATTTATGGTCTACTGAAATAGATCGATACATTTATGATCCACTGAAAGTGTTTCGGGGTCCATAAGAAAGAACCATAGTTCCTGAATTGATACAACAAGTAAAGACACACCGTACATTCCGCCAATTAGGTGCAAGGACTTGTGAAAATAAAATTGGGATAAAAACGCTTCATTGATTTGATTTGTTCAATAGTGTTATTTTATCTCTCGACACGTGAACAACTCCTCTTAGACCTGGAACAATACCAATGTGTGCAGTCAAAGTCTTCTCTGAAAATGTTGATGGAATATGTCATCTAGATTTATTAGTTTTCAGTTCTCTAAAACTTGTGCATGCATTTCTAATTACATTTCACACCGACCACCTCCCCACTCAACCTTCATCCTCCACACCAATCACCCCAATCAACCCTCATCCTCCACACCAATCACCTCACTCAACCCTCATCCTCCACACCAATCACCTTCTCACTCAATCCTCATCCTCCACACCAATCACCTCCACACCAATCAAGTCCCCACTCAACCCTCATCCTCCACACCAATCACCTCACTCAATCCTCATCCTCCACACCAATCACCTCACTCAATCCTCATCCTCCACACCAATCACCTCACTCAATCCTCATCCTCCACACCAATCACCTCACACAACCTTCATCCTCCACACCAATCACCTCACACAACCCTCATCCTCCACACCAATCACCTCACTCAACCTTCATCCTCCACACCAATCACCTCACACAACCTTCATCCTCCACACCAATCACCTCACTCAACCCTCATCCACCACACCAATCACCTCACACAACCCTCATCCTCCACACCAATCACCTCACTCAATCCTCATCCTCCACACCAATCACCTCACTCAATCCTCATCCTCCACACCAATCACCTCACACAACCTTCATCCTCCACACCATTCACCTCACTCAACCCTCATCCTCCACACCAATCACCTCACACAACCTTCATCCTCCACACCAATCACCTCACTCAACCCTCATCCTCCACACCAATCACCTCACACAACCTTCATCCTCCACTCCAATCACCCCAATCAATCCTCATCCTCCCACACCAATCACCTCACTCAATCCTCATCCTCCACCAATCCACCTCACACAACCTTCATCCTCCACACCATTCACCTCACTCAACCCTCATCCTCCACACCAATCACCTCACACAACCTTCATCCTCCACACCAATCACCTCACTCAACCCTCATCCTCCACACCAATCACCTCACACAACCTTCATCCTCCACTCCAATCACCCCAATCAATCCTCATCCTCCACACCAATCACCTCACTCAACCCTCATCCTCCACACCAATCACTTCAATCAACCTTCATTCTTCTCGACAACTGCCTTCACAAGTTTCCCTGTACCTACCATTTATCACAACTGTAATGTGTGGGCTTAAAAGGGAATCTATTTCTCTTCCGCTGACCCCCCTACCCCCTTTCTTAGTTCGGGGCTTTAGTGTAAAAGGTCAAAGGACACACATTTTACAATGTACTGCATTTATTATGTCGAAGATTCCAAAAAAAAAAATAACATT
>JAGDYQ010000003.1:5831867-5847190 GCA_021962125.1 Bulinus truncatus
GAACAACGTGACCCAAATTTAATTGAACAGCATGACCCAGATTTAACTGAACAGCATGACCCAGATTAAACTGAACAGCATGACCTTGATTTATATTATGAAACCCTGAGAATAGGGCGGTTAACTAAGATCATTTTTGAGACATCTAGATGTAAGATAACAGATAAAAATAACATTTGCTTTAGTTAGTTAGAAAGACAGACAGATAGATAGATATACATATAGATAGGTAGATATCATTTTATCTATTTCTAGATGTTTGCAGCCCTGCCAGAAAGTGTGCCAGTGAATGACTTAACATGACATACTTATGAATGACCTAAGATGACATATTGTGAATGACTTAACATGACATACTTATGAATGAACTAAGATGACATAATTGAGAATGACTATGTCCTATGATTATGTCCTAGCTGCACAATAATGTGAAGTGACCAATGTAATCAACACAGTAGAGATTGACAGCCACATTATGGGTTGTACATTCTTCACTTTATGTTGGGAGTTATTTCAGGGAAACATATCAGTGAAGGAGAAGGGTGGGAGGGGGAGTGGGGGTCAAATTTTAGACGTTTATATAGTATGATAGACAGATAGATATAAAGATAGCTATAAAGATAGATAGGTAGATAGATAGATAGATAGATAGATATAGATAGATAGATAAATAAATAGATAGATAGATAGGTAGGAAGATAGATAGATAGGTAGTTAGGTCGATAGATAGGTAGGTAGATAGATAGATAGATAGATAGATAGGTAGTTAGGTCGATAGATAGGTAGGTAGATAGATAGATAGATAGATAGATATATAGATATATAGATAGATAGATATATAGATAGATAGATATATAGATATATAGATAGATAGATAGATAGATAGATAGATAGATAGATAGACAGACAGACAGACAGACAGACAGACAGATAGATAGATAGATAGATAGATAGATAGATAGATAGATAGATAGATAGATAGATAGATAGATAGATAGATAGATAGATAGATAGATAGATAGATAGATAGATAGATAGATAGATAGATAGATAGATAGATAGATAGATAGACGTAGAGGCACTTCATAAAACAAGGAGGTGTTTCCCATATTATTAAAAATCTCAAGTATTCGCTAATACAAAATCCTCCATCTCAACAAAAATAAAATACACAGCACGTCTTGTTTTTCTTCCCGTTTCAAATTCATTCATTTTCCACCTTCCCGCCTCTTGCCTATTGGCACTTTCGCCTTCTTACTTTCTCGTAATAAAACTAGCAGCCGATACTGGAGAACTTGGCGCCATTACATAGGACCAGGTTTTTTTTTAACCTTGCATTTTAAACCAGGAGTTTCGGCGGATGGCTTGCATAATAAACCAGAGATCTTTAAAGATCTTCAAGATCATTCGGGAAAAGAAAGGAGACGAATGAGAAATACGGAAACCTCAATAGATCTTGGAATCTCTTTTTAATTCAGGCACTGAGACCCTTTAAACAACAAACAAACAAACAAACAAAAAAACGGGGTCAAGTAGTTTAGAATTGGTCGTAAAAATAGAAGAGTTCTTTCCGTAGGTTTAACGAGCAGGTTTCAGAGAGTAACGTTTCCCTGACTGTACCAAGGGCGTGGCTTGAGGAAGTTATTGGTGGGGCTGTTTCATGGGTTGTGATGGGTGTGTTACAGGGGGTGTTTAAAAAGTAGAATTTTCTTGAGTATGTGAGTGTAAATGGGGAAGTGTGTGTGTGAGAGAGAAAGTGTGTATGTGTGTATACAGACTGATTACGGATAAGCAACCTTACAAGGATCCCCCGCCCCAATTGCATTCGTATCAAATCTGATTATATAGGAGCCACTGATTATATAGGAGCCACTGATTATATAGGAGCCACTGATTATATAGGAGCCACTGATTATATAGGAGCCACTGAATATATAGGAGCCACTGATTATATAGGAGCCACTGAATATATAGGAGCCATTGATTATATAGGAGCCACTGGATATATAGGAGCCACTGACTATATAGGAGCCACGAAAGGTATTTTTGACTAGATCGCCCTAACATCTCAAAAACTCTGCACATAACTCTCAAATATATAGCTCTCAAATTTCTAGCGCTGAAATATCTAGCTCTCAAATTCCTAGCTCTCAATTAGCTAGTCTGAAATATCTAGCTCTGAAATATTTGGCTCTGAAATATCTAGCTCTGAAATATCTAGCTCTCAAATATCTGAGACCCAACCCAGAGCCCACGTGTATATCAAATACTTTGCCTAGAGCACAGTTAGTGAGCTTGTTACATAGTGGAATTCACTTAGATACACGGGGGAGAGAGAAAATGTGCAGGTTTATAAATATATATATATGTTTGTATATGTATGTTTGCAGTGGCGCAAAAAAGTTACAAAAAAGACTGTCAAACTGTCTTTTTTCACTATGTGAGCCTCCCCCCCAGCACTTTTGGCTGGTTGCGCCACTGTATGTTTGTGTATGTATGTGTGGTTTTATGTGTGTTATGTATGTCTTTTAATAGAATGCTATACCAGGAGAGCGAAGCCTGAATGTAATTCATTGGGCTTGTGGCTCTAATTCAAAAGTGTTGCGGTAAGAGGGAATGTAACAACTCCGTGTTAAAAAGAAATCGAGAGCAAACAAAAGCTAAAAAGAAAAAGAAAATTGACACTTGCAAAAAAAAAAAAGTTACAGTTTCAGCGAAACGAGCGAGATTTGGATGTCATGACATATGTCACGACTGGTGACGCGTGAACGAATGTCAGGTGATCTGACGAGGCCAGTCGATTCAAAGGTAACAAATGCACAATGATATGCACACCAAAATTATATACTCCGACATGTTAATAAAATGGTATCCGGACAAAACCCCCAGCGGACATAACCCCCAGCGGACAAAAGCCCCAGCGGACGAAACCCCCAGCGGACGAAACCCCCAGCGGACAAAAGCCCCAGCGGACGAAACCCCCAGCGGACAAAACCCCAACTGGACCTCTCCCCTATTTTTATTAAACAATCTATTATTTGGCCCTCATTTTTATTAAAAAATGTAACATACAATACCTGGATGAACATAGATATATAAATACGTATTTTTAAGGGAATTTTGTTTTTCAAAGTACCCCGATAAGCAGCATTAACCCGTCGAGTCACAGTGGTCAAAAAGTCAATCTCTTGTTAACTTTACATCAACAAACAGCTTATCTTACAAGGTAAAAAAAAAACAAATTTAAAAGTTTTAGCCCAAGGTCAATACTGACCGTATCTTTATTCTACCTTTTAATTCTCGCGCCAGACACACATTTTATAGCAGACGGTAAAACAAACAGCATAAGAACCACAGTGGTCGAAAGCCAATCCTTTATTTAGGTAAAACAGCATAGAAACATGCCTAATGATAGACTGTGTTGACAGACATGATATCTTTTATATCGACAAACCTTTCCCTTCGCATTGGTCAACTTCGTTATATATATATATATATATATATATATATATATATATATATATATATATATATATATATATATATATATATATATATATATATATATATATATATATATATATAGAAGTATTAATAAAATAGTGGGACAGATGGCCGAGTGGTGTAGATACTCGACTGTCGACCTGAGAGTCTTGGGTTCGACCCCAAAATTTTCCAGGTGAAATACGGTGCAAAGTCGTCCCACCAAGCTTTAAATGGGTACCTGACTTAAGTTGGGGAAGTAAAGGCGGCTGGGCGTTGTGCTGACCACATATACCAAGGTTATGGAAACAGATGGATTCTACACTTCATCTGCCCCACTTCATCTGCCCCCGTTAGGGCCAATTAATAATATTGACTTATATTCAATCTTATTATTTTGGGGGTTTTGTCCGATGAGGGTTTTGTCCACATAAACTAATAAAATACATAGCAGTGTAGTCAGACCAACCAATTTTGGCAGATTGGTACTTTTTACAAATGAGTACTTTTGACATTTCATTATTTCACTATTTTTATAATAGTATGGTGGGTTTTCTGTGTGTTTCTTTTTGAGTTTTGACAGTTTTTGTTAAAAACATCTGGCAACAATGACGTGTAGTGAAGCAAGATATTCAAATGCACAAATGCTCTCTATTTTTTCTGCATATTTTTTTTATACCTCTAACGAAGACAAATCATTTATTTACAAATAAATCAGCATTTTCTTTAACAGACTTTAAGCAAACTATGTCATTCCTTTGGATTTCCATCCATTGGTGAGTTGAAAGATCTACATATGTGACGATTTCTGTTCGTTATGTTTTTTTTTAGGCTACAGTTTGTATGCAGAAAGACAAGCTACATAATTCTACAGACTTGGTAGAAGGGAAAACAGTTTAGCAAATAATCTAACAGTGGGTGGGGGAGGGGAAGAACCTGGCCAGTGACATATGGATAAAACATGGCGTCTGTTGATGGAAATAACATCAATGGCCGTCAGGGTGGAAGAAGCGTGAGTAGTTTTAGATTGAACATCGCTGGTGTGTGTGTGCGTATGTGTGTGTGAGCTTTAAGTAATGTATTAGAGAGCTGCACGGGATCGGGATTCGCGGGTATCCCGCGGAATCCGCGGGACTCCCGCGGGATTGGAAATAAATTTATCGGGAGTTCCATGGGATTAGTTTTGTTTTAGCGGGAGTCCCGTGGGTTTGGGTTTTGTTTTTGCGGGAGTCCCGTGGGTTTGGGTTTCGTTTGAGTGGGAGTCTCGCAGACTTCTGATGAATCAATCAAATCGCACGGATGATCTTGGGATGATGTGCGATGTATGATACACACCTAGTTCAGGGCCTTTCCTTGACATTTTTGGTATTTAGGTCAAAACGTCATTAGCAATAATATAACCTACACATTTTGACGATTCAGGCGATACCATTTTGTGACTAGGTTAGACAGGTTAATTCTCATACTACCGAAAGTTGAAAATCGTCATTTTTGTAAAGTTGACACGAAAAAACAATTACCCCCACCCCCAATATTAATTATTTTCTATATAATAATGATACTTATTGTGACGAGCTAGAGTAGATTTAGAGACAGAGACTATCCCCTTCGACGTTTTAATATAATAGATATCTAAGAGTTAGGAGTAATACCAATAAGGGTGACAAGGGGACAGACGACTTAGGACAAGGTGGGGAAACAATAGAATAGTAGACAGCAAAGGTGTGAAGACCGATAGGCGACGTCGGACATGCTAGTAGGGTTAACAATCACGACCAGGTGACGCTCTTAGAAAGATTAGGTAGTTAGGAAAATACTGAAGGGATTGTGACGTACTTAGGGTAATTAGGGCACGGACGTTGGGGTATAAATAGGGGCTGGATTCGGACATTAGTTAATTAAGAGAAGTTCGTAGTCATGAGTACAGAAAAGTGTGAAAGTTTACTAGAGTATTGGAGGGACAAATCAACTGCATGGAAACATCTCTCAGAAGTTGCGCAGCAAATTCTGAGCATACCGGCATCATCAACCTCATCTGAAAGGACATTTTTTCGGCTGGTCGCGTTCTTGAAGTAAGGCGGTCACAGTTGGCTCCAGAGAGTGTTAATGGCAATTATTTTTACATGGACTTAAACTGTAGAACTGTTTATTTTACCTATTATCTTAAATGTTTTTCATGTATGTTTTTCGAGAGGATTTCTACAAACAAATTTTTAAACCATTATTTATGAGTTATAGAATATTTTTTTCGATGGGAGCGGGTGGGGTTGGGAAAAATTTTTGCGGGAGCGGGTGGGGTTGGGAAAAATTTTCGCGGGTGGGACTGGGGAGAATTTCTTTTGGGAGCGGGTGGGACTGGTTTGGAAAACGCGGGATTGGGTGGGACTGGGTGTGATTTTGACTCCCGTGCAGCTCTCTATAATGTATATGTGCGCATGTAGTTAGAAAGCATCCCATTTAACTCTAGCTGTTCCACTTGATCAGTGTTTCTTAAATTTGTACGACTTAAACTTGACTGTGTTAAGTCTATATTAAGTCTATGCTGTCTGTATTAAGTCTATGTTGTCTATTTTAAGTCTAAGTTGTCTATGTTGTCTATGTTAATTATGTTGTCTATGTTATGTCTATATTGTCTATATTATGTCTTTAAGTCTATATTGTCTATTATAATCTATATGCGTTGACATTGAAGAATATCATATAACGGCGATCTATAACTCCAAAATGTAAGTTGTTCAAATGCACACAAATTTTCTCATCAATTCTAAATGAAATCAAACATTGAATTAGGTCGCGACCTACATTTTGAGAGCCACTGTGTCAATTAAAAAGAGAGAAGTAAATTGTTTCTGAGCCAGTTCATTATTTTTTTTTTAAGTTCTAATTTTTACCCTTTGAGTTTTCTCCGGTCTGATAAAGTCGTTAGTCACGTGATAGACTCCATCTTGGTCTCAATAAAAACAAATATTTAATGAGAAACTGTGTTTTTTTTTGGTGGACCATAAAATTTGCTGGACTTGGATCACTCACGGAGGGTTTGATCACTCAGGAAGGGTTGGTCGCTCGTTTACTTTCATTGTAAAATAATCTTAGACATTTGAAGAACTAATCACATCGGGTATGAATGAAGCTATAAACTAAAATGTCGAACGCCGCTGAAATTAATGACTGAAATGAAAAATTTATCAGCTTCATGGGAAATCGTTTTTCTCTTCGAAGACTACGCCCATGAATATATGTTCTCAGGCCCGTATGTTTAAGTCTATATGTGTTGACGACAATAGAACTAACAAGTCTATATGTGTTGACGACAATGGAACTAACAAGTCTATATGTGTTGACGACAATGGAACTAACAAGTCTATATGTGTTGACGACAATGGAACTAACAAGTCTATATGTGTTGACGACAATGGACCTAACAAGTCTATATGTGTTGACGACAATGGAACTAACAAGTCTATATGTGTTGACGACAATGGAACTAACAAGTCTATATGTGTTGACGACAATGGAACTAACAAGTCTATATGAAAGACGTGGCCCGCAAATTTTATATTTTACAGGAGAAAGTCTTCGGCCCTGAAAACAAGTGCCCTTTCGTCAACTGCCAGTACATTTTAGAGTAGATTAAGGAAAGAGATGAGCCCCCCACCCCCCCTAAAGTTTCAGTCAAAATATTTCAGGTTGCCCTCCCCCCCCCCGGGGGTATTATTTTCTTCACCCTGTGATTTTAAAAACATAAGGGACTGTCTAGATATCCGATATTTACAGACAGAATTTCTAAAAGATCATCTAGCCTGCAATTTTTATCTAACAATAAACAAGTTTAACACGATGTGTTCCAGCTCATGTAATAATGTCCTTGATTTTTGTCAATTAAAAACAAACAAACTATTCTGTAAGGCCTCACGTATTGTTTTCAAAAGTATACGTTTGGCTTAAAGACGCAAATAAAAAAGTAAAAACAAAGTAATAGCCTTTATATATATTTATATTTAATTACAACCGAAAAGGAAAATTGAAGTTAACACACACACAAAAATCACCCCCACCCCAAACTATTTTCGTCATAACAATAGCAGAGACTGTTTTTTTGATCGTTTCGCGGCCGTCATGACCAGGTACAAGTTGACAAAGATATCTTTGTGGAATATATCCTATTGCCAATTGGTCCAACAGTTGTAAGCTCAGAGAAATAGACACACGGGCGCAGTCTATAGGAAAATAAAAAAAAATGGCGAAAACCCGGCCCAACATTGAGTCCTATTGTATCCATTGTAACTAGATGAGTCTGGTCCATAGGAGTCTCCGCTGTACAATGTATGGTAGGCACACAAGGAGTATTTATAAAATAAACTCGGGGCTGTACAGTATGAAGGGGACAAGAAGTATTTAATTATACAGTGAAGTACCGTTGTGTACTCGGTGTACAACATAAAAGAAGTTCAGGTTGTTCTTTAGTTTGTTTGGTTTGCCGGGGAGGGGGGGGATGGAAGGGGGGATTTTAAAGAAGACAAGAGAACGTAACATTAGCAATACAGTGGTCCCCAGTTTATGTACATAGCCTCGTTGATTGTTCATCCAGCTTGGTGATTAGCAAGGATTCTCAATGTGGGTGTGTGTGTGTGTGTGCATTAGCAAGGATTCTCAATGTGGGTGTGTGTGTGTGTGTGTGCATTAAATCAGTGCTCCGCAACCTTTTTTTTTCAACTCGCGGCACACATGAATTGTTACAGAAATTTAGCGGCACACTTGAGAAAAGTGATATACAAAACCATGCTTTCATGTTAAATTACTTAGGTATTTTAAATTCAGTGTGATGTTTTATTATGTATTTTCGGCTCATTTTTCGATAAAGCCCAAGAACTTCTGCAGCAAATACTTCAAAACTTGGTAGCTGATACTCTTTTTTTTTAATTAGCCCCATTAATAAAAAAAAAATTAACACATATTCGTATGTCGAAGTTGGATATTTTAAAAATCTGCTGAATAAATCTGTTCTTATTTATTTCTGAGGTCCGTAATTTATTACTTTAAATGTTTTTCTCTCCTATTTTCGCAGTAAAATCATTGTGTTCTTCGGCTTAATCCTTTTTAAATTCAATGTTTCTTATCTGTTCCATCATGAATATTTATAGTGTCATCGTCTTTTATCATTTTACGGGAAATAGTTTTCATTTCGAAGCAGTGTGAATCATCACACCGTGTTACAAAAAATATTCACTTGGCATTCAAAAAAATACTTATTAATCCGTACATATATGACAGTTTAATTATACATAAGTTTAGCTACCCAGTGACTGTCTTCAACAAGTTACATCTCCTGCTGGACAGTTTAATTATGCATGTAAGTTTGTCTTAAACATGTTACATCTCGGGCTGGTTCCGATGTAATAAACACCAACATGGTGAAGTATGAGGTGTAGTTTAAATTTTCCTGCCAGTAGCTTGTTACGGAAAAAAAAAAGTTTCTCAACTGGTTTACGTTGCCAATATCTTCTAGAAGGAAAAATTAAATTAAAATAAAAATAATGACTAAACTATTGCACAAATAAAACTAAGACTTTTGTTAATTTTACTTTTTCGGTGCATTCGCTCATGTTATTTTTCACAAGTTTCTTGAGTTCGACTTTTAACACCCTGACTCCACTTTGTGTGCATTTTTGCGTAAGCTGACTGGACTCTTACGTCATACCTAGACATGGAAACTTGCTATTTACGTCCATCATTGCAAATGCTGGCCGACTGTCAATATTACTGTGTATATATCTTCAATATATAGTCCTATTTTTTTTTTTACTGTTAGCAGACAACGAACTTGATAATTTTCTTCGCAACGATTGTTTTAAAAGGCAACTGAAATATTTCCGAACGTCTGTTCAGTGGTTCGATTATATTTTTTTCCTGACTTGCTGTTAATTCAACAACATAGAAACTAACATCTAACACTTTTTATAAGCAATATTGCTGAAAGCTAAGTTTTCGTAAGGGGGTGTGGGGGGGGGGGAGAACATCATATGTCAATGATATAATCTTCAAATATTCAGTTTTAAACCGCGGCACACTTAGAACTCTCTCTTGGCACACCAGTATGCCGATGCACACAGGTCACGGAACACTGCTTTATATAATGACACTAATTGATCTGATTTATTTTTTTTTCTTTAATTCTCAAAAAAATGATAACATTAACATTTTTAAGGCTAAGAACGATGAAAGAGCCAAAACTCAACAACAAAAAAAAAAAAACTGAATAATTATAAATCCAAATCATCCGATAAAATTTCACATAAACAAAAAAAAAAACACCATTTAAATTAGGAGGGGAGGGGGGGTATTTGTTTGTACTTTACAAACATAACCATCAACTTTAAACGTGTTCTCAATCCATATCAAGTATAAATGCTGAAAGTTACATGATTAAGCTGTTATGTATTCTAATCAATCTAATGGAACAATCTACTTATATATATAGAAACTATACAATTTCTTTTACTACTATTAAAAAATTGTTTAGCTTTTTAATGTTTATAATTTCAATGCCACCCCCACCTCCTTCCTCATCAATCTAACTCCGCTATTCTATTGTTTTTAACAGCTGTACAATGTATGTAGCTAATCTCTTTGTCTGTCTACCTTCTAACTGTCTGTCTGTTTATGTCTGCCAGACTCAAAGAAGACAGAACGGGGTGCACAAAGCCATGTTTTATGCCTGTGTGTGTTTCTGTCGGCCATTTCAGTAGAGCTACATCTGCTCGGATGATCCAGCCCCCATTTCTGCTTTTGATCAAACAGAATTCAACTTTCTAGAAGAAAATACTACTAAAACATTTTTACGAAACAAAATAAGAAGAAAGAAATCGAAATTTTATATGTAAATTGCGTTACAGTCTGGATTATTTAAATTAAACATAAACCACTTCACGAATGGTAAACATTTTCACTGGTTGAGAGATATCGGCAATACATTGTAATAAAAGTTGACATAATTTATTGCTATTGATATTTTTGCAATAATATTTATGATAGTTCACCTGCGATTGAAGCTAAAAATACCTGCATTTTGTTTAAGCAAAAGTAAACCGACTTAATGTAGTCCTATAAATATTCAACTCATGATGTATGTAGCTTGTTGTTGTGTGTCTGTTGTCTGTAGCTTGTTGCTGTGTGTCTGTTGTCTGTAGCTTGTTGCTGTGCGTCTGTTGAATTTAGCTTGCTGTTGTGTGTCTGTTGTCTGTAGCTTGTTGTTGTGTGTCTGTTGTCTGTAGCTTGTTGTTGTGTGTCTGTTGTCTGTAGCTTGTTGTTGTGTGTCTGTTGTCTGTAGCTTGTTGTTGTGTGTCTCTTGTCTGTGTTTTACCGCACTCCCAATCCATCACTTATTTTTATTTTTTTTTTTGCATCGTGGCTGAAAAGATGATAGAGGCGTACTGAAGTTCTTCTATGAGAAAACTCGCGTTCTATGTACAGGGATGCATGACTCAATATTTCCCCTGACTAAAATTGTCTGCTACAAGCTGATGTCAACAAAACTACCTGGAGCGACCTACATATTTTCTTGACCAATAGTATTGTCCCTTTTAACTATTCACAAATAACAAATTTAACCCCACTGAGTAATTATTGTGAAATGGCAAGTGGTAAAGAGAGATAGAGAGAGAGAGAGAGAGAGAGAGAGAGAGAGACAGACAGACAGACAGACAGACAGACAGACAGAAAAACAGAGAAAAAGAGAGACAGACAGACAGAGAGAGATAGAGAGACAGACAGACAGAAAGACAGAGAAAAAGACAGAATGAGAGAGAGAGAGAGAGAGACAGAGATAGAGACAAAGAGACAGAGAGAGAGAGAGGCAGAGAGAGAGACAGAGACAGAGAGAGAGAGACAGAGAGTTCATTGCCAACTCCAGAGGGCAGGTTGAGAACCTATAGAGACAGTTATCAATTCGTTCAAGACATCTACACCGCTGATGTTGTGTGGGGGCCATTATGGACTGGGGCCAAGTAAACACGTGTCCCACTCCACCGGAGCTTGGAGAGCCCTATTGAGGACGACCCTCACCGGGAGGGTATCAGAGCATCTAATGGGGGTTGGCTAGAGTGTAGGCACAGTGCTGGTGGTGAGTGCCGACTGGATGACACTCATTACTCACACTTACGTGGAGAGGCGCACCGAGTGTAACAAATGATCCAGTCACACGCTCGGTGAGTAACACGTGTTCCTGACTGGTACGGATGTCTGGCCAGTGGAATACAGGTGTTGTTGTTGGTATTTTTGGTTATTTGGTGTATGAACGTATATTGGTTGTTATGATTTTGAAGTGAATGGTCTTGTAGAGCGAGAGGTTGTAAAAAAAAAAGAGGTAATCGTATACTAGAGAGAAATCACAACCTATTCAAAGTATACAGCATTACTTCTGTCAGCATATCTTGGGACGTCATATATCATGGCTGCATATCTTGGGCCAGCATATCGCTTACTTCAAACTCATTAATAACTTACTGCAAAGCTAGCTATCAGTTCTGAAAAATCAGCAATCCCTAAGTGACTTCTTGTAAAAACTAGCTATCAAGTTCTCAAAGTTCAGCAATCACAAAATGACTTACTGTAAAGCTAGCTATCAAGTTCTCAAAGTTCAGCAATCCCAACATACTACAAATTCAGCTGTCGTTTAGTTCAAACATCTCTATAACTATAGACGGCATTACAAAAGTCCATGGAGATCAATGATGGTCTCGCCAATTAATAGAGGGTACTGTATCTAAAAATGTCAAATAACTCCCTGCACATGTTGGTATAGTGAAGTGAAAGTTGACTAAAATCTTACCACACTTTATATTAACAGAGAATGGAAACCATCCGCTTGAGTCTGGATGTTACTGGATTCTCAGCATCAGGCAGGGAGATTAAAATCCCCCCCTCAAAGTTTAGATAGGATGGTTGAGAAAGACAAGGTTGAGTTTATAATCACATCTCAGTCACCATGTTGGATCCGTTGACCGCAGAATGTAAATACGATGAACGATAATGAGGCTGGGGAGAGATGGAGAGTGTCTATGAAGATATAGTACCGGAATATATCATCTCGGTCCATGGTACCGCTGGACCGATCTGGACATTCCCGTAAACAAAAAGGAATAAAAAAAATAGTGAAGCGCTTTGTAGGCCCTGTGGCTTATTTTGTACGTGTCCATTTATATAGTATGTATGATGTGTGTGAAGTCCCTGTCAGAATGAGATGAAATCTCTTAGATCCTATTAACCACTGATGGGACGGTTTTTATGGTGCACTTCTTGCATCCCCACGGGAGATGTAGCAGGGACTTAGCCATGACCTGAAATATCCATTGGACCAATTATAAAGGCCTATGGCATATAATTCTATGAAACCATTTCACAGTTTAATTGAAATCAATCTTTACTTAGGGGTACCTTAATTAATCGTTATGTTTTCACCTAGCACTAATATTGAAACCAGAGCAACAACCTTTTATAATGTCACCTGCGCAAAAAATATAAAAAGCTGATAGTGAAAACAAACGAATAATTAATTAGGTTTTTAATTTTTCATCATTTCAATTAAACCTTCGTGGCCATAATTTATGTTTTCATATTGTTAATTATTATTGTATTGAAGAAGTTTGGGTGGTAAGTGTTGTATTAGGGTGGATGTTGGTGTTAGTTATTATTGTATTGAAGAAGTTTGGGTGGTAAGTGTTGTATTAGGGTGGATGTTGGTGTTAGTTATTATTGTATTGAAGAAGTTTGGGTGGTAAGTGTTGTATTAGGGTGGATGTTGGTGTTAGTTATTATACTTGGGCATTATGTTACAGTGCCATATAGAATACCATCGAACTACTCTATATAAATCTGTGTCTATTTCCAATCACGATAAATATATATATACGTGTGTATAAACTACCACCAGTCTACCGTTTATGTATGTGTGTATAAACTACCACCAGTCTACCGTTTATGTATGTGTGTATAAACTACCACCAGTCTACCGTTTATGTATGTGTGTATAAACTACCACCAGTCTACCGTTTACGTATGTGTGTATAAACTACCACCAGTCTACCGTTTATGTATGTGTGTATAAACTACCACCAGTCTACCGTTTATGTATGTGTGTATAAACTACCACCAGTCTACCGTTTATGTATGTGTGTATAAACTACCACCAGTCTACCGTTTATGTATGTGTGTATAAACTACCACCAGTCTACCGTTTATGTATGTGTGTATAAACTATCACCAGTGTACCGTTTATGTATGTGTGTATAAACTATCACCAGTCTACCGTTTATGTATGTGTGTATAAACTATCACCAGTCTACCGTTTATGCATTTGTGTATAAACTACCATCAGACCACCACATTAAAAACCCAACGACTGTGTAAGCCCTACTTTCGAATTCCGCGGCTGATTCCTGTGTTTACCGGAGAAATTTGAGCCAATGTTTGCAGAGATGACGATCTAGGCCTGACTAAACACTCCCCGAGAACTTGACGGTGCCCTCGCCTAAAGCCTCCGGTACCCGGGGGTAAAGAAAATCTAAACCTGGAGTAGCAACATGAGAACCGGCTCAATTGGCCCCTCAAGACTTTGCGTCTGTTTGACTGGCAAAATGTGACATGTGACATACATTTGTCATTTCGTTCTTCTCCTTCTTCATGGGGGTTTGTATGTGCCTTGTCACACGTTCAATGTGATCACAATCTTCATAATCTATTCCGTCTCAAAAATGAAGTGTGTGGTATTTGTGTGAGTGTGTGGGTTTTAATGATGTTTTATCTCCTAGCAGACGTCAGACAAAAATTATAATGTTGACCTCATTATCAGATTAACTAAATGACATTTTCGAAAGTATCTCTCAATTTGTTTCGCTATATAATAAATGTTCCATTTTTTTTCTTTTTCTTTCAACCCAACAGGCCAACTTTTATATAAACACCTGTGCCCAATACCTGACAAATGATTTTATTTTTCACGACTAATATGCAGTCTGTCAATCATAAAGAGGAAGTGTTTTTAAAATGAATCAAAAAACAATGTTTCCTTTTTTTTCAATTTAAACCTGAAAACAATGCTCTACGACAAAGCATCAAATGTATTAGAAAACAATGCTCTACGACATAATTATAATTGATTCAAAGCATCAAATGTATTAGAAAACAATGCTCTACGACATAATTATAATTGATTCAAAGCATCAAATGTATTAGAAAACAATGCTCTACGACATAATTATAATTGATTCAAAGCATCAAATATATTAGAAAACAATGCTCTACGACATAATTATAATTGATTCAAAGCATCAAATATATTAGAAAACGTCCGACATGCACAAAAAAAAAACGGTAACATGTTTTGCAATTATCTTGTAATGTTGTATAACAGTATACATGGTTCGGTCATGGGTTAAGGCATAATAGCATGCCTTCAAGGAACTGTAGAATGAGGCGTCGTAGAGGGCGCCAGCAGGAATGTTGGTTTGACAATTTAAAGAATGGACAAGGCTACCGATGAATAAATTAAAGACAGCCGCTAGGGGTAGGCAACTCTAGAGAAATGTCTGTTGGCGTGTCCATTCGTTCCCCCAACGACCACATTAATTAAGGGGATGATGATGATGATGATGATGAACATTGTGCATTCATTAAATTTCAAACAAAACATACCTCGCACAATTCGCCATTAGTACAAAATGATTGGTCTCTAAGAACGAGCCTTTCTTTCGTCGTAGGAGTCCAGAGGCAAAGGTAAATTCGGCGGCCCTACACAAAATTAAATTTAGGGCATCTATGCCTAGGTACATCTGGGGGCCTGAACA
>JAGDYQ010000003.1:5847690-5976494 GCA_021962125.1 Bulinus truncatus
AATTAAGTCACCTACAGGCAGACATAGAATTAAGTCACCTACAGACAGACTTAGAATTAAGACACCTACAGACAGACATAGAATTAAGTCACCTACAGACAGACTTAGAATTAAGACACCTACAGACAGACATAGAATTAAGTCACCTATACTGAGCCATCAACATGAATGTCATATAAAAACAACTATGAATCGTACCAAACATTCGAAGAAGAAGTTTGTCGCACACATTGTTGATGTCAAAGACTGTATTTTGGTACTCTTGAATATATTAATGTGGACTAGTCTAGCTCTATTTCAACCATCATAAGTCTTTTTGAAAACTGATATAACTCACCTTTAAAAAAATTGTATATATTTTTGTTGATCTAATGCATTCATTATAACATACGCTTCTAATATTTGATCATCTATAGAATGAAAGAAGTTGGGTTCAATTTACATTTTCACACTGACCGTTGATTAAAAAAAATATATAAAAATAAACAACAGAAAAAGTTCTTCCCAAAAAAAAAATTGAGTTCAGTACTCACCAACACTTTGTCCCCCCCCTCTCCCCAACCCCGTGCAAGTCTCTCTCCTTATCACACCACAATTCGATACGCCACAGCGTCTCTGACATAATGATATAATCCAGGTGTAAGAAGGGGGCGTGTTAAACACCTACCCGCTCCCCCGCCCCCATCAAACACATTATATACAGATTTAACCCTAATGGAAGGGGGTCATTACAGGGAGACCAGCCATGCACAGATGAACAACTCAAAAGACCCAAACCCCTGCGGTGCGTCCTGATAATATCTTGAGATGATTGTGTGGATTGGCGGAGAGCCGCGACAGTCCGCGAGATTGGGAGCTGAGATAAAATAAAAGGCCTTGATTGTAGTGGAGGAGAAGAATGGTGAATTGGCTGCAGTGGCGGTGGTGGTGGAGTTGTTCACACACACACGTTAAACACTCGATGTTGATGTCCCGCGTGGTGGCAGAGGTGCAGGAAGCTGCTGATGGTTTGATTTTGTCGCCGGTGATTCCTGGCCGTTTGAAACACCGGCTCTGGCTGATTACAAAGTTGTTGTCGCTGTCTCTTGACTTCATTTGATAAAATCTTTATTGTAATATTATTAAAGTCTCAGGTTTCCTGTGACGTTTTTTTTTTAGACAATGAATATGTATCTTGTTAGTGATCAAATGGCGTGTTGAATTCCCACTAGAACCCAACGTCTGCACAGGTAATTTGAATTTGTTGATTTAAAAAAAAATGACTTGTCTCCCCCCTCCCCCCGTTTAAAAATATGTTAAATATTTAAATTCAAAAGTAGTTGTATTAGGGGCGGGGCTAGGAGAATAAAAGAAGGGCGCCGAACATAAATGGCGTCTTGTACAGATGAGATTCGTTCATAGCGTTAGGCCTTTGAAAGAAGGACTGGGGGGGGGGGGGAAGAAAATGGCCGCTAATTGCAGACATGGAAGGAATACAGTGCACTACATATCAGTCTCTTCAAGCCTATACACCCTCTCCCGCCCCACCTCGCCCCTTAAGTCAGCGGTGTGTGTAAGTCAGCGGTGTGTGTAAGTCAACGTTACAAAATTTATGATCTGGTTAGCAAAGTTCTGGGGGGCGATAAAATACACTGACGGCTTTTAGTTTAGAATTTTTGGAATATTTCGGGTCAAACTGAATTGTCAACTGAAAATCTTTAGAAAATAAGTAGAATTTGAAATTAAGGGGGAAAAAATATTTCAAGGGTAAAGAAAAAAGGAGAAAACATGGCGTGTGGATGTTCCCGCAGATGTAGCGATAGATAGTCGCGGTAAGTCTTCAGTCAACTCGTCATGCTTAGTCCAGACACGATCATTGGTCGGATTGAACTGAAAGTTCTCAGTGCTATGAAGTATGTGGCGCCACCATGTTTTCATCTCGGCAGCAGCGCCTACCATTGAATATTTACATCGTCACTTCAATAGTTCATTCTCATTCTAATCGCCGCGGCGTGGCTCATTAGATAAATCAGATACATAAACCGGATCCAGTCGTCATTCACCTTTGACCTAAAGCGAGGCCACACCCCTTTTAATATTTCAATAGCGGGTGAGGTGTGGGGGGGTGTTAAAAAATCTCAATGTTTATGTTCGATTTGTTCTCGTGTGTACAACTGTTGTGTTCTTGTGTGTACAACTGTTGTGTTCTCGTGTGTACAACTGTTGTGTTCTTGTGTGTACAACTGTTGTGTTCTTGTGTGTGCAACTGTTGTGTTCTTGTGTGTGCAACTGTTGTGTTCTTGTGTGTGCAACTGTTGTGTTCTTGTGTGTACAACTGTTGTGTTCTTGTGTGTGCAACTGTTGTGTTCTTGTGTGTGCAACTGTTGTGTTCTTGTGTGTGCAACTGTTGTGTTCTTGTGTGTGCAACTGTTGTGTTCTTGTGTGTGCAACTGTTGTGTTCTTGTGTGTGCAACTGTTGTGTTCTTGTGTGTGCAACTGTTGTGTTCTTGTGTGTGCAACTGTTGTGTTCTTGTGTGTACAACTGTTGTGTTCTTGTGTGTACAACTGTTGTGTTCTTGTGTGTACAACTGTTGTGTTCTTGTGTGTACAACTGTTGTGTTCTTGTGTGTACAACTGTTGTGTTCTTGTGTGTACAACTGTTGTGTTCTTGTGTGTACAACTGTTGTGTTCTTGTGTGTACAACTGTTGTGTTCTTGTGTGTACAACTGTTGTGTTCTTGTGTGTGCAACTGTTGTGTTCTTGTGTGTGCAACTGTTGTGTTCTTGTGTGTGCAACTGTTGTGTTCTTGTGTGTGCAACTGTTGTGTTCTTGTGTGTGCAACTGTTGTGTTCTTGTGTGTACAACTGTTGTGTTCTTGTGTGTGCAACTGTTGTGTTCTTGTGTGTGCAACTGTTGTGTTCTTGTGTGTGCAACTGTTGTGTTCTTGTGTGTACAACTGTTGTGTTCTCGTGTGTACAACTGTTGTGTTCTCGCGTGTACAACTGTTGTGTTCTTGTGTGTACAACTGTTGTGTTCTCGTGTGTACAACTGTTGTGTTCTTGCGTGTACAACCACCGGCGGCGGAACGAAATATTTTAAGGGGGGGCAAGCCAAAATTCAAGGGGGGCGGCGCCCCCCCCCCTTGAAAATTTAAGGAGGGGCAAGACAAAATATGACCGAAAGACAAATTTTACTCCCTTAATTCTATAATAGAATATAGTAATTCTGTAGCAAGTATTTAATCGATATTATTCAAAAAATAATATATTAAAAAAAATAAAAATGAACATTGAGCACTTCTCTCGTCAACTGATTCGTAATGTCAGTTTGTTCACAAATTTAATAGTGAAAATAGATCAGAAAATTACTGATAATTATCATGAATGATGATGAATATGAAACCGGAAACGGGAAACTCAATAAACAAAAAGTAATTTATGAAAAGATAACAAATAATTGTATTTTCTTTAAAAATTACATTTGCCGTCATTCGGTAGATGGCAATACTTCTCTATACTTATAAGACGCATTTGCTATCTGTCTGTCTGTTCCCTTAAAACTCAAGATCCAGACAACCAAATAACGTGAAATTTGATACACGCAGTGGCGCAACCAGGAAGGGGGGAGGAGGGGGGGGGCTTGAGCCCCCCCCCCCAGGCCAAATCATCAATACATAATTTACGTTATAAAGTTACAAAAAAAACTGTCAAACTGTCTTTTTTCAATGTGTGAGCCCCCCCCTCCCCCAGCATTTTTTGCTGGTTACGCCACTGGGTATACTACACAAAATTACATGGGGAATGTTCTTAAACAGGTTTCGTTCCATCTCAATGGGTACTTTAATTGTAATTAATTATTTTGCATATCAAAGACATGAAAATTGGCAAACTTTTACCCCGATTTCATGTTTTACGAGCTTCTCTCCCACATAGCTAACTTACTATAAATATGATCGGTATGGGGAACCAAATATCACATTACTTACTACATTATTACATTCCATTCCTTCATCCAAAGGAATTGTCATCTTTTGATACAGTCATGCCTAAGAGAGAGAGAGAGAGGGGGAGGGAAAGAGGGAGGGAGGGTGGGAGAGAGAGAGGGGAGGGAGAGAGGGAGGGAGGGAAAAAGGGAGAGAGAGGGAGGGGAGGGAGAGAGAGAGGAACTGCCAAAAATGTTGTGTATCACATTGCTTTAAGATAAATGTACCCTTTTATTGCAATTTGCATGCAAATAAACCCTTTTTTACGCGTCTTATTTTAAATCTTAATTAAACGTCAAATTACGCTTCTTAAATAAACAGAAAACATTATTTTATACCCGGGCAAAGCCGGGTACTTGCAACTAATTTTAAAATATGCCACAACAACTCTCAATAATGTGATTACTGTAAAATGTCAATTAATTATAATTTCTTTCAAATATTAAATTTAAGAAATAAATCAAAGGAATTATGAAAATGAAAATCATACATATAAACTAAAATGAATTACAAAGTTAAAAAAGTTAAAATTTAGGGGGGGCAGACTGGAAATTCAAGGGGGGGGGCGCCGCCACCCCTTAAAAGTTTTAGGGGGGCTACTGCCCCCCCCTGCCTCCCCTGCTTCGCCGCCAGTGTGTACAACTGTTGTTATATGTTCCAATTGTGTTGTATGTTCCAGTTGTTGCAGTATGTTCCAAATGTCGTATGTTCCCATTGTTGGGGTATGATCCTATAGTTCTTGTATATTCCTATTGTTGACGTACGTTCCTATTGTTTGTGTATGTTCCAATTGTTGTTGTATGTTCTTATTGTTGGTGTATGCTCCAAATGTTGTTCTATGTTCATTTGATGTTTTATTTTCCATTAGTTTTTCCATTTTTTTTTGTTTTCTTAATTCGACCATATTGTACAAGACACCCACACACACACTCACACACACACACCCAACCACAGACACACCCACACACACACACAACCACAGACACATACACACAAACACACACCCCACACACACCCACACTAACCCACCAACACCTGTAAAGTTTCAAGTTATAAAAAAATTCCAACTTCGTTCTCTATGTATCTCCCCCTCCCCCCCCGCTGCCACTGCCCCCTTCCCCTGCGAGATCTCTATTGATTTAACCTCTTGTATTGCAGATTAAAATCACGTTTTGTGTTATTTCATCCCGGCTCCATGTATGTCATGCTCGTTGGGGCGAGTGTGTGTTCTCTGGCTAAACAATCCTTCACCAGAGAGATATTCAATCTTCGTATTCCACTACGGTCCTTACCTTTCCGATTATCCCTCCCCCCCCCCAAACGTCTGTCCCTCCCTTCAAATCCTTCCATCTTACCAACTCAATATGTCTAATTGTTTGTCTTTCATTCTACTCCCGGGCCACTCGTATTGTTCGAACACCCCTCCACCCCCCCCCTTTAAGCATGCTAGGTCAACAAATTGAGGATCCTTCAAGGACTGTGTCAAGGATGGCGAGGCCATGTCGAGGGTGGGGGTAGGTAGGGGGGTGACTTTGAATGAATGGCGTCGACACGGGTGGATTTTGTTCAATTCCTTCCCCCCCCCCCCCCACACACACACCTCCGTCCCTTCAACCACACCGCTTCCATCCGACCATGGAATAAGAATTAAAAAAAAAAAGCAATCTGTTGGAGACGACTATAGCGGAGATGGCTGAACTGAAACAAGGAGTTGAGACATTCTTGGGGCAACGGATATGACGTTTGGTTTGTGGTGGCTGTGGCAGAGACATTTCAATGACACCCCCGGACCCTCACCCCACGCACCAGTAGCTGGTCATTTTGGCATCTTCTGCGTGTTTTAAAACACCGTGATCACTTGTATGTCTCTAGTATGAATCTCTCCACCCTTGTCTGTCCCTCCCCCACCTCATCCAACCTCTTTACTTGTTTAGTATTATCTTTATTGCGCCCTTTTCGTGTTTTGTTTTCCCCCCTTCATTAAGATTCGATTGCCCCCAACTTTATTTCTTTCAGCGGGTTACACATCGTGTCTTAGCGTTTGATCCGCTCCTGATCCTCTGGCTGGATCAAGTTTTTTTTTTTTATTTTACCCCCATGTTTCTGTAATCTTCTTATACGTTTCGGGTTTTACTTTAACCATGACCTATATACACTCCACAGGACGCAGGGTTACACTTTATTTTGGTGACTTCATCTGATTGCCCCCCCCCTGCCCCATTCCCTGAGGCTCCCATTGGAAGGAATCACGTGCTGTGGGTTTTTTGTTTTGATTCTGTAACATGACTGTAATCTTAGTGGGAATGTATTATGTTGTCAATAGTGCAGAGAACGTCTACACGGTGTTAGTGTACACCGCCACCACCAGATTACCAGGGCTGGCCATAACACCACCAGATGACCAGAGGTGGCCATAACACCACCAGATGACCAGAGGTGGCCATAACACCACCAGATGACCAGAGGTGGCCATAACACCACCAGATGACCAGAGGTGGTCAGAACACCACCAGATGACCAGAGGTGGTCACGCATGAGATGTGCGGGAGCGACAGGTCTGTTCATCACGTTACCAGAAGCCGCCTTGTATTTTTGAACTCCAAGTAAACATAATAACCATCTGCGGTCATACCATTGAATTCGATCATCCATTCCAGGAAATCGGTCGAAATCTGAATCATCCGAGTTTCGAATCGGAATTTCCCCCATTATAAAATCATACAAGGTGGACCGATCCAGGCTCCACACAAATACGATTTTTTTAATGATTGTTTTTCTTCAGAAAATGTTGTTAATCCTAAAGGAAGTATATCAAATATAGAATAATTTCAACTGCAAACACACCAGGCAGTTTAAAATTTCTTACCAGATTATGATTTTAGTCCAATCATTTTGTACTAATGGCGAATTGTGCGAAGTATGTTTTGTTTGAAATTCAATGATCGCACACTGTTCATCATCATCATCATCATCATCCCCTTAATCAATGTGGGCGTTGGGGGAAGGAATGGACACGCCAACAGACATTTCTCTATAGTTGCCTACCCCTAGCGGATGTCTTTAATTTATTCATCGGTAGCCCTGTCCATTGTTTAAATTGTCAAACCAACATTCCTGCTGGCGCCCTCTACGACGCCTCATTCTACAGTTCCTTGAAGGCATGCTATTATGCCTTAACATCTATTGTCCCCGTTTTGTCTGTCTGTCTGTCCGTCATCACCCTAGATCGCAACAACCATAAGTCCTAGACCCATGATGTATTTATCATTTTGTAGGTCTTGGCCTGCCAAGAAATGACTTTTTTCCATTTCGCGATCTGACCTCTCAGGGCCGTAAAAGGGGCCTTATAAAGTACCGTTTTTTACTATATAAGCTATATTAATAATGGACCGCCCTATATCTCAGCAACCATAAGTCCTAGACCGATGATGATTATATCATTTTGTAGGTCTTGGCCTGCCAAGGGTACATCAAAAGTCCATTTCGCAATCTGATCTCTCAGAGCCAAAATATAAGAGTTTATTATGTACCATTTTTGCTTATATTTTAAATATAAATAATAAAAGCTAATCAAAGGGGCGTAATCATTATTTATTTTTGTAATAGTTATTCAACATGATTACTCCCATCTCTAAATTTATCAAAATTCATGCGCGTGGAGCAATATTTATGGCTGTAACCCGGAAAAAAAATATGGATTTCGTCCGGCGAAAATGCTCTAAAATGTCCTTAGTCCGAAACGGAAAAGACTTAAATTGCTTGTTTTTTTTGTGCATGGAGGACGTTTTCTAATACATTTGATGCTTTGAATCAACTATAATTATGTCGTATACTATGTAGAGCATTGTTTTCTAATACATTTGATGTTTTGAATCAACTATAATTATGTCGTAGACTATGTAGAGCATTGTTTTCTAATACATTTGATGTTTTGAATCAACTATAATTATGTCGTAGAGCATTGTTTTCAGGTTTGAATTGAAAAAAAAAGAAACATTGTTTTTTGATTCATTTTAAAAACACTTCCTCTTTATGATTGACAGACTGCATATTAGTCGTGAAAAATAAAATCATTAGTCAGGTATTGGGCACAGGTGTTTATATAAAAGTTGGCCTGTTGGGTTGAAAGAAAAAGAAAAAAAATGAAACATTTATTATATAGCGAAACAAATTGAGAGATACTTTCGAAAATGTCGTTTAGTTAATCTGATAATGACGTCAACATTATATTTTTGTCTGACGTCTGCTAGGAGATAAAACATCATTAAAACCCACACACTCACTCAAATACCACACACTTCATTTTTGAGACGGAATAGATTATGAAGATTGTGATCACATTGAACGTGTGACAAGGCACATACAAACCCCCATGAAGAAGGAGAAGAACGAAATGACAAATGTATGTCACATGTCACATTTTGCCAGTCAAACAGACGCAAAGTCTTGAGGGGCCAATTGAGCCGGTTCTCATGTTGCTACTCCAGGTTTAGATTTTCTTTACCCTCGGGTACCCGAGGCTTTAGGCGAGGGCACCGTCAAGTTCTCGGGGAGTGTTTAGTCAGGCCTAGATCGTCATCTCTGCAAACATTGGCTCAAATTTCTCCGGTAAACACAGGAATCAGCCGCGGAATTCGAAAGTAGGGCTTACACAGTCGTTGGGTTTTTAATGTGGTGGTCTGATGGTAGTTTATACACACATACATACAGGGGTAGACTGGTGGCAGTTTATACACACGTTTATACATACATACATACATACATATATATATATATATATATATATATATATATATATATATATATGATGGTTCATATTTACACAACTATTTATCGTGATTGGAAGTAGACACAGATTTATATATAGTAGTTCGATGGTATTCTATATGGCACTGTAACATAATGCCCAAGTATAATAACTAACACCAATATCCACCCGAATACAACACTTACCACCCAAACTTCTTCAATACAATAATAATTAACATTATGAAAACATAAATTATGGCCACGAAGGTTTAATTGAAATGATGAAAAACCTAATTAATTATTCGTTTGTTTTCACTATCAGCTTTCATATTTTGTGCGCAGGTGACATAAAAGGTTGTTGCTCTGGTTTCAATATTATAGCTAGGTGAAAACATAACGATTAATCAAGGTACCCCATAAGTAAACATTGATTTCAGTTAAACTGTGAAATGGCTTCATAGAATTATATGCCACAGGCCTTTATAATTGGTCCAATGGATATTCGATCATAGGAAAATGACGTCACAAAGGAATTTTATTTATGGCGCCGTCGAGATTACTTTAATATAGTAAAATACTAAAATAAAAAAAAAATTAATTACAATTAAACTACCCATCGAGATGAAACGAAACCTGTCCTATAACCTTCCCCATGTAATTATGTGTATGTGTAACAAATTTCACGTTATTTGTTTGTCTGGATCTTGAGTTATAAGGGAACAGACAGACAGACAGCAAATGCCTCTTATAAGTATATATATATATATATATATATATATATATATAGAGAGAGAGAGAGAGAGAGGGGGGGAGGGAGAGAGATAAAGAGAGAGAGAGGGGGGGGCAGGGGGAGAGAGGAAAGGAGGGTAGGAGGGAGGGAGGGAGAGAGGAGTGAGGGGGATGGACAGGGGGGGAAAGGAGGGGGGAGAGGGAGATGGGATAGGGAGGGAGAGAGAGGAAATGAGGGAGGGAGGAAGGGGGAGAGAGGGGGAGGGAGGGAGAGAGGTGGAAAGGGGAGGGAGGGAGAAAACAGAAGGTAAACAGAAAACCTTATTTTAAACCCGGGCAAAGCCGGGTACTGGCAACTAGTACTATATAAGTGGACAAGTCAGGGACTTCACACACATCATACAAACTATATAAGTGAACAAGTACAAAATAAGCCACAGGGCCTACAAAGCGCTTTACTAATTTTTTTATTCCTTTTTGTTTACGGGAATGTCCAGATCGGTCTAGCGGTACCATGGACCGAGGTGATATATTCCGGTACTATATCTTCATAGACACCCCCATCTCTCCCCAACCTCATTATCGTTCATCGTATTTACATTCTGCGGTCAACGGATCCAACATGGTGACTGAGATGTGATTATAAACTCAACCTTGTCTTTCTCAACCATCCTATCTAAACTTTGAGGGGGGGGGGATTTTAATCTCCCTGCCTGATGCTGAGACTCCAGTAACATCCAGACTCAAGCGGATGGTTTCCATTCTCTGTTTATATAAAGTGTAGTAAGATTTTAGTCAACTTTCACTTCACTATACCAACATGTGCAGGGAGTTTTTTTGACATTTTTAGATACAGTACCCACTATTAATTGGTGAGACCATCACTGATCGCCATGGACTTTTGTAATGTCGTCTATAGTTATAGAGATGTTTGAACTAAACGATAGCTGAATTTGTAGTATGTTGGGATTGCTGAACTTTGAGAACTTGATAGCTAGCTTTACAGTAAGTCATTTTGTGATTTCTGAACTTTGAGAACTTGATAGCTAGCTTTACAGTAAGTCATTTTGTGATTTCTGAACTTTGAGAACTTGATAGCTAGCTTTACAGTAAGTTATTTTGTGATTGCTGAACTTTGAGAACTTGATAGCTAGCTTTACAGTAAGTCATGTTGGAATTGCTGAACTTTGAGAACTGGATAGCTAGCTTTACAGTAAGTCATTTTGTGATTGCTGAACTTTGAGAACTTGATAGCTAGCTTTACAGTAAGTCATTTTGTGATTGCTAAACTTTGAGAACTTTTGATAGCTAGTTTTACAAGAAGTCATTCTGGGATTGCTGAACTTTGAGAAATGATAGCTAGCTTTGCAGTAAGTCATTTTGTGATTGCTGAACTTTGAGAACTTGATAGCTAGCTTTACAGTAAGTCATTTTGTGATTGCTAAACTTTAAGAACTTGATAGCTAGTTTTACAAGAAGTCATTCTGGGATTGCTGAACTTTGAGAACTGATAGCTAGCTTTGCAGTAAGTTATTAATGAGTTTGAAGTAAGCGATATGCTGGCCCAAGATATGCAGCCATGATATATGACGTCCCAAGACATGCTGACAGAAGTAATGCTGTATACTTTGAATAGGTTGTGATTTCTCTCTAGTATACGATTACCTCTTTTTTTTTTTACAACCTCTCGCTCTACAAGACCATTCACTTCAAAATCATAACAACCAATATACGTTCATACACCAAAATAACCAAAAATACCAACAACAACACCTGTATTCCACTGGCCAGACATCCGTACCAGTCAGGAACACGTGTTACTCACCGAGCGTGTGACTGGATCATTTGTTACACTCGGTGCGCCTCTCCACGTAAGTGTGAGTAATGAGTGTCATCCAGTCGGCACTCACCATCAGCACTGTGCCTACACTCTAGCCGACCCCCATTAGATGCTCTAATGCCCTCCCGGTGATGGTCGTCCTCAATAGGGCTCTCCAAGCTCCGGTGGAGTGGGGCACGTGTTTACTTGGCCCCAGTCCATAATGGCCCCCACACAACATCAGCGGTGTAGATGTCTTGAACGAATTGATAACTGTCTCTATAGGTCCTCAACCTGCTCTCTGGAGTTGGCAATGAACTCTCTGTCTCTCTCTGACTCTCTCTCTCTGTCTCTCTCTCTGTCTCTCTCTCTGTCTCTCTGTCCCTCTCACTCTCTCTCTCTCTGTCTCTCTCTGTCTTTTTCTCTGTCATTCTGTCTGTCTCTCTCTCTCTCTCTCTCTCTCTCTCTCTATCTCTCTCTATCTCTCTCTACCACTTGCCATTTCACAAAAATTACTCAGTGGGGTTAAATTTGTTATTTGTGAATAGTTAAAAGGGACAATATTATTGGTCAAGAAAATATGTAGGTCGCTCCAGGTAGTTTTGTTGACATCAGCTTGTAGCTGACAATTTTAGTCGTGGGTAAATATTGAGTCATGCATCCCTGTACATAGAACATGAGTTCTCTCAGAGAAGAACTTCAGTACGCCTCTACCATCTTTACAGCCACGATTCGAAAAAAAAAATAAAAATAAGTGATGGATTGGGAGTGCGGTAAAACACAGACAAGAAACACACAACAACAAGCTACAGACAACAGACACACAACAGCAAGCTACAGACAACAGACACACAACAGCAAGCTAAAGTCAACAGACACACAGCAACAAACTACAGACAACAGACACACAACAACAAGCTAAAGTCAACAGACACACAGCAACAAACTACAGACAACAGACACACAACAACAAGCTACATTCATCATGAGTTGAATATTTATAGGACTACATTAAGTCGGTTTACTTTTGCTTAAACAAAATGCAGGTATTTTTAGCTTCAATCGCAGGTGAACTATCATAAATATTATTGCAAAAATATCAATAGCAATAAATTATGTCAACTTTTATTACAATGTATTGCCGATATCTCTCAACCAGTGAAAATGTTTACCATTCGTGAAGTGGTTTATGTTTAATTTAAATAATCCAGACTGTAACGCAATTTACATATAACATTTTTATTTCTTTCTTCTTCTTATTTTGTTTCGTAAAAATGTTTTAATAGTATTTTCTTCTAGAAAGTTGAATTCTGTTTGATCAAAAGCAGTCAATGGGGGCTGGATCATCCGAGCAGATGTAGCTCTACTGAAATGGCCGACAGAAACACACACAGGCATAAAACATGGCTTTGTGCACCCCGTTCTGTCTTCTTTGAGTCTGGCAGACATAAACAGACAGACAGTTAGAAGGTAGACAGACAAAGAGATTAGCTACATACATTGTACAGCTGTTAAAAACAATAGAATAGCGAAGTTAGATTGATGAGGAAGGAGGTGGGGGTGTCATTGAAATTATAAACATAAAAAAGCTAACAATTTTTTAATAGTAGTAAAAGAAATTGTATAGTTTATATATATATATATATATATATAAGTAGGTTGTTCCATTAGATTGATTAGAATACATAACAGCTTAATCATGTAACTTTCAGCATTTATACTTGATATGGATTGAGAACACGTTTAAAGTTGATGGTTGTGTTTAACCCTTCCCTTCCCCTCCTAATTTAAATGGTGTTTTTTTTTTTTTGTTTTTGAGAAATTTTATCGAATGATTTGGATTTATAATTATTCATTTTTTTAATTTTTAGTTTTTGGTTCTTTCATCGTTATTAGCCTTAAAAATGTTAATGTTATAATTTTTGTGAGAATTAAAGAAAAAAAAATAAATCAGATCAATTAGTGTCATTATATAAAGCAGTGTTCCGTGACCTGTGTGCATCGGCACACTGGTGTGCCAAGAGAGAGTTCTAAGTGTGCTGCGTTTTAAAACTGAATATTTGAAGATTATATCATTGACATATGATGGTCTTTCCCCCCCCCCCACCACCTTACGAAAACTTAGCTTTCAGCAATATTGCTTATAAAAAGCGTTAGATGTTAGTTTCTATGTTGTTGAATTAACAGCAAGTCAGGCAAAAATATAATCGAACCACTGAACAGACGTTCGGAAATATTTCAGTTGCCTTTTGAAATAATCGATGCGAAGAAAGTTATCAAGTTCGTTGTCTGCTAACAGTAAAAAAAAATAGGACTGTATATTGAAAATCTATACACAGTAATATTGACTAAGTCGGCCAGCATTAGTGTTGTTTTAGTCCCAGGTCATATTTTAGTTTCAGTTTTTATTTCGTTTTTTCTGTAATAATTTTAGTTTTCGTCTAGTTTTAGTCTTGTTTCTAATTTTAGTTTTAGTTCTCGTTGACGAAAAGTCAACATTTTCGTCAACGACGGTTTTAGTTTTAGTTTTCGTCAACGAAAGCAACAATATATTTTAGTTTCAGTTTTTATTTCGTTTTTTATGTAATAATTTCAGTTTTCGTCTAGTTTTAGTCTTGTTTCTAATTTTAGTTTTCGTTTTCGTCAACGAAAACAACACTAGCCAGCATTTGCAATGATGGACGCAAATAGCAAGTTTTCATGTCTAGGTATGACGTAAGAGTCCAGTCAGCTTACGCAAAAAGTGGAGTCAGGGTGATAAAAGTCGAACTCAAGAAACTTGTGAAAAATAACATGAGCGATTGCACCGAAAAAGTAATATTAACAAAAGTCTTAGTTTTATATGTGCAATAGTTTAGTCATTATTTTATTTTATTTTAATTTTTCCTTCTAGAAGACATTGGCTACGTAAACCAGTTGAGAAACTTTTTTTTTTCCGTAACAAGCTGCTGGCAGGAAAATTTAAACTACACCACATACTTCACCATGTTGGTATTACATCGGAACAAGCCGGAGATGTAACTTGTTGAAGACAGTCACTGGGTAGCTAAACTTATGTATAATTAAACTGTCCAGCAGGAGATGTAACTTGTTGAAGACAGTCACTGGGTAGCTAAACTTACATGCATAATTAAACTGTCATATATGTACGGATTAATAAGTATTTTTTTGAATGCAAAATGAATATTTTTTGTAACACGGTGTGATGATTTACAATGCTTCGAAATGAAAACTATTTCCCGTAAAATGATAAAAGACGATGAACACTATAAATATCCATGATGGAACAGATAAGAAACATTGAATTTGAAAAGGATTAAGCCGAAGAACACAATGATTTTACTGCGAAAATAGGAGAGAAAAACATTAAAAGTAATAAATTACGGAACTCAGAAATAGATAAGAACAGATTTATTCAGTAGATTTTTAAAATATCCAACTTCGACATACGAATATGTGTTAATTTTTTTTTTATTAATGGGACTAATTAAAAAAAAAAGATTATCAGCTACCAAGTTTTGAAGTATTTGCTGCAGAAGTTCTTGGGCTTTATCGAAAAATGAGCCGAAAATACACAATAAAACATCACACTGAATTTAAAATGCCTAAGTAATTTAACATGAAAGCATGGTTTTGTATATCACTTTTCTCAAGTGTGCCGCTAAATTTCTGTAACAATTCATGTGTGCCGCGAGTTGAAAAAAAGGTTGCGGAGCACTGATTTAATGCACACACACACACACCCACATTGGGAATCCCTGCTAATCATCAAGCTGGATGAACAATCAACGAGGCTATGTACATAAACTGGGGACCACTGTATTGCTAATGTTACGTTCTCTTGTCTTCTTTAAAATCCCCCCTACTATCCCCCCCCCCCCCCCGCCCGCAAACCAAACAAACTAAAGAACAACCTGAACTTCTTTTATGTTGTACACCGAGTACACAACGGTACTTCACTGTATAATTAAATACTTCTTGTCCCCTTCATACTGTACAGCCCCGAGTTTATTTTATAAATACTCCTTGTGTACCTACCATACATTGTACAGCAGAGACTCCTATGGACCAGACTCATCTAGTTACAATGGATACAATAGGACTCAATGTTGGGCCGGGTTTTCGCCATTTTTTATTTTATTTTCCTTTAGACTGCGCCCGTGTGTCTATTTCTCTGAGCTTACAACTGTTGGACCAAGTGGCAATAGAATATATTCCACAAAGATATCTTTGTCAACTTGTACCTGGTCATGACGGCCGCGAAACGATCAAAAAAAAGTCTCTGCTATTGTTATGACGAAAATAGTGTTGGGTGGGGGTGATTTTTGTGTGTGTTAACTTCAATTTTCCTTTTCGGTTGTAATTAAATATAAATATATATAAAGGCTATTACTTTGTTTTTACTTTTTAGAGCATTTTTGATAAAAAAAATGCTCTATTGTCCCCGTTTTGTCTGTCTGTCATCATCCTAGATCTCAACAACCATAAGTCCTAGACCCAAGATGTATATATCATTTTGTAGGTCTTGGCCTGCCATGTGTGCAGCAAAAGTTCATTTTGCGATCTGACCTCTGAGGGCTGGACATCAGTTTTTTACCGTTTTTTACTATATAAGCTATATTAATAATTGTGTCATTTTCATGGCCCCATTCTACACATTCTATTTGCGTCTTTAAGCCAAACGTATACTTTTGAAAACAAGACGTGAGGCCTTACAGAATTGTTTGTTTGTTTTTAATTGACAAAAATCAAGGACATTATTTCATGAGCTCGAACACATCGTGTTAAACTTGTTTATTGTTAGATAAAAATTGCAGGCTAGATGATCTTTTAGAATTCTGTCTGTAAATAGTTCGATATCTAGACAGTCCCTTATGTTTTTAAAATCACAGGGTGAAGAAAATAATACCCCCCGGGGGGTCAACCTGAATTATTGACTAGGGCCCTGAAACTTTAGGGGGAGGGGCTCATTTCTTTCCTTAATCTACTCTAAAATGTACTGGAAGTTGACGAAAGGACACTTGTTTTCAGGGCCGAAGACTTTCTCCTGTAAAATATAAAATTTGCGGGCCACGTCTTTCATATAGACTTGTTAGTTCCATTGTCGTCAACACATATAGACTTGTTAGTTCCATTGTCGTCAACACATATAGACTTGTTAGTTCCATTGTCGTCAACACATATAGACTTGTTAGTTCCATTGTCGTCAACGCATATAGACTTGTTAGTTCCATTGTCGTCAACGCATATAGACTTGTTAGTTCCATTGTCGTCAACGCATATAGACTTGTTAGTTCCATTGTCGTCAACGCATATAGACTTGTTAGTTCCATTGTCGTCAACGCATATAGACTTGTTAGTTCCATTGTCGTCAACACATATAGACTTGTTAGTTCCATTGTCGTCAACACATATAGACTTAAATATACGGGCCTGAGAACATATATTCATGGGCGTAGTCTTCGAAGAGAAAAACGATTTACCGTGATGCTGATAAAATTTCATTTCATTCATTAATTTCAGCGGCGTTCGACATTTTCGTTTATAGCTTCATTCATACCCGATGTGATTAGTTCTTTAAATGTCCAAGATTATTTTACAATGAAAGTAAACGAGCGATCAACCCTTCCTGAGTGATCGATACACCTCCCCGTGAGTGATCAAACCCTCCGTGAGTGATCCAAGTCCAGCAAATTTTATGGTCCACCAAAAACACAGTTTCACATTAAATATTTGTTTTTATTGAGACCAAGATGGAGTCTAACACGTGACTAACGACTTTATCAGACCGGAGAAAACTCAAAGGGTAAAAATTAGAACTTAAAAAATAAAAATAATGAACTGGCTCAGAAACAATTTACTTCTCTCTTTTTAATTGACACAGTGGTTCTCAAAAATGTAGTCCGCGACCTAATTCGATGTAGGTCATCAATATTTTGATTTCATTAAAAATTTTTTGAGAAAAGTTGTGTTACATTGTGGAGTTATATATCGCCGTTATATGATATTCTTCAATGTCAACGCACATAGATTATTATAGACAATATAGACTTAACATAGATAACATAGACATAATATAGACAATATAGACATAATATAGAGAACATAATTAACATAGACTTAACATAGACAACGTAGACTTAAAATAGACAACATGGACTCAACATAGACAACTTAGACTTAATATAGAAAACATAGACTTATTATAGACTTAACACAGTCAAAGTTTAAATCGTACAAATTTAAGAAACACTGATCAAGTGGAACAGCTAGAGTTAAATGGGATGCTTTATCCATATGTCACTGGCCAGGTTCTTCCCCTCCCCCTCCCCCCACACACTGTTATGTTATTTGCTAAACTGTTTTCCCTTCTACCAAGTCAGTAGAATTATGTAGTTTGTCTCTCTACATACAAACTGTAGCCTAAAAAAAACATAACGGACAGAAATCGTCACATATGTAGATCTTTCAACTCACCAATGGATGGAAATCCAAAGGAATGACATAGTTTGCTTAAAGTCTGTTAAAGAAAATGGTGATTTATTTGTAAATAAACGATTTGTGTTCGTTAGAGGTATAAAAAAAATATGCAGAAAAAATAGAGAAGCATTTGTGCATTTGAATATCTTGCTTCACTGCACGTCATTGTCGCCAGATGTTTTTAACAAAAACTGTCGAAACTCAAAAAGAAACACACAGGAAACCCACCATACTATTATAAAAATAGTGAAATAATGAAATGTCAAAAGTACTCATTTGTAAAAAGTACCAATCTGCCAAAATTGGTTGGTCTGACTACACTGCTATGTATTTTATTAGTTTATGTGGACAAAACCCCCATCGGACAAAACCCCCAAAATATTAAGATTGAATATAATTCAATATTATTAATTGGCCCTAACGGGGGCAGATGAAGTCGAACCCAGGACTCTCAGGTCGACGCTCGAGTATCTACACCACTCGTCCCACTATTTTATTAATACTTCTATATATATAAACGAAGTTGACCAATGCGAAGGGAAAGGTTTGTCGATATAAGAGATATCATGTTTGTCAACACAGTCTATCATTAGGCATGTTTCTATGCTGTTTTACCTAAAAAAAGGATTGGCTTTCGACCACTGTGATTCTTATGCTGTTTGTTTTACCGTCTGCTTTACAATGTGTATCTGGCGCGAGAATTAAAAGGTAGAATAAAGATACGGTCAGTATTGACCTTGGGCTAAAACTTTTTAATTTGTTTTTTTTTTTTACCTTGTAAGATAAGCTGTTTGTTGATGTAAAGTTAACAAGAGATTGACTTTTGACCACTGTGACTCGACGGGTTAATGCAGCTTATCGGGGTACTTTGAAAAAAAAATTCCCTTAAAAATACGTATATATATATTTTTTCATCCAGGTATTATATATTACATTTTTTACATAAAAATGAGGGCCAAATAATAGATTTTTTAAATAAAAATAGGGGATAGGTCCAGTGGGGGTTTTGTCCTGGGGTTTATGTCCGCTGGGGGTTTTGTCCGGATACCATTTTATGAACATGTCGGAGTATATAATTTTGGTGTGCATATCATTGTGCATTTGTTACCTTTGAATCGACTGGCCTCGTCAGATCACCTGACATTCGTTCACGTGTCACCAGTCGTGACATATGTCATGACATCCAGATCTCGCTCGTTTCGCTGAAACTGTCACTTTTTTTATTTTTGCAAGTGTCAATTTTCTTTTTCTTTTTAGTTTTTGTTTGCTCTCGATTTCTTTTTGACACGGAGTTGTTACATTCCCTCTTACCGCAACACACTTTGAATTAGAGCCACAAGCCCAATGAATTGCATTCAGGCTTCGCTCTCCTGGTATAGCATTCTATTAAAAGACATACACCACACACACAAACCACACATACATACACAAACATACAGAGGCGCAACCAGCCAAAAGTGCTGGGGGGGGGGGCTCACATAGTGCTCACAATGTGCTCTAGGCAGAGTATTTGATATACACGTGGGCTATGGGTTGGGTCTCAGATATTCGAGAGCCAGATATTTCAGAGCTAAATATTTCAGAGCTAGATATTTCAGACTAGATATTTGAGAGCTAGGAATTTGAGAGCTAGATATTTCAGCGCTAGAAATTTGAGAGCTAGATATTTGAGAGCTATGTGCAGAGTTTTTGAGATGTTAGGGCGATCTAGTCAAAAATACCTTTCGTGGCTCCTATATATTCAGTGGTCCCTATATGATCAGTGGCTCCTAATATATTCAGTGGCTCCTATATAATCAGTGGCTCCTATAAAATCATTGGCTCCTATATAACCAGTGGCTCCTATATATTCAGTGGCTCCTATATAATCAGTGGCTCCTATAAAATCATTGGCTCCTATATAACCAGTGGCTCCTATATATTCAGTGGCTCCTATATAATCAGATTTGATACGAATGCGATTGTGGGGGGGGGGATCCTTGTAAGGTTGCTTATCCGTAATCAGTCTGAATACACACATACACACTTTCTCTCTCACACACACTTCCCCATTTACACTCACATACTAAAGAAAATTCTACTTTTTAACAACCCCCTGTAACATACCCATCACAACCCACGAAACAGCCCCATCAATAACTTCCTCAAGCCACGCCCTTGGTACAGTCAGGGAAACGTTACTCTCTGAAACCTGCTCGTTAAACCTACGGAAAGAACTCTTCTATTTTTACGACCAATTCTAAACTACTTGCCCCCGTTTTTTTTTGTCTGTTTGTTGTTGTTTAAAGGGTCTCAGCGCCTGAATTAAAAAGAGATTCCAAGATCTATTGAGGGTTCCGTATTTCTCATTCGTCTCCTTTCTTCTCCCGAATGATCTTGAAGATCTTTAAAGATCTCTGGTTTATTATGCAAGCCATCCGCCGAAACTCCTGGTTTAAAATGCGAGGTTTAAAAAAAAATGTAGTCCTGTGTAATGGCGCCAAGTTCTCCAGTATCGGCTGGTAGTTTTATTACGAGAAAGTAAGAAGGCGAAAGTGCCAATAGGCAAGAGGCGGGAAGGTGGGAAATGAATGAATTTGAAACGGGAAGAAGAACAAGACATTTATTTGTGTTGAGATGGAGGATTTTGTATTAGCGAATACTTGAGATTTTTAATAATATGGGAAACACCTCCTTGTTTCATGAAGTGCCTCTACGTCTATCTATCTATCTATCTATCTATCTATCTATCTATCTATCTATCTATCTATCTATCTATCTATCTATCTATCTATCTATCTATCTATCTATCTATCTATCTATCCATCCATCCATCCATCCATCCATCCATCCATCCATCCATCCATCCATCTATCTATCTATCTATCTATCTATCTATCTATCTATCTATCTATCTATCTACCTACCTACCTACCTACCTATCTACATATCTACCTACCTACATAACTCTCTGTCTATCTATCTATCTATCTATCTATCTATCTATCTATCTATCTATCTATCTATCTATCTATCTATCTATCTATCTATCTATCTATCTACCTATCTATCTTTATAGCTATTTTTATATCTATCTGTCTATCGTACTATATAAACGTCTAAAGTTTGACCTCACCCCCCCCCACCCTTCTCTTTCACTATGTTTCCCTGAAATAACTCCCAACAAAAAGTGAAGAATGTACAACCCATAATGTGGCTTTCAATCTCTACTGTGTTGCTTACATTGGTCACTTCACATTATTGTGTAGCTAGGACATAATCATAGGACATAGTCATTCACACTTATGTCATCTAAGGTCATTCATAAGTATGTCAAGTCATTCACAATTATGTCATCTTAGGTTATTCATAAGTATGTCATGTTAAGTCATTCACAATTATGTCATCTTAGTTCATTCATAAGTATGTCAAGTCATTCACAATTATGTCATCTTAGGTCATTCATAAGTATGTCATGTTAAGTCATTCACTGGGACACTTTCTGGCAGGGCTGCAAACATTTTTTTTCCGAAGAAATATCTAGAAATAGATAAAATGATATCTACCTATCTATCTGTCTCTCTATCTGTCTGTCTTTCTAACTAACTAAAGCAAATGCTATTTTCATCTGTTATCTTACATCTAGATGGCTCAAAAATGATCTAGATCTGGGTAAAAAATGATCCTAGTTAACCGCCCTATTCTCAGGGTTTCATAATATAAACCAAGGTCATGCTGTTCACTTAAATCTGGGTCATGCTGTTCACTTAAATCTGGGTCATGCTGTTCAGTTAAATCTGGGTCATGCTGTTCACTTAACTCTGGGTCATGCTGTTCAGTTAAATCTGGGTCATGCTGTTCACTTAACTCTGGGTCATGCTGTTCACTTAACTCTGGGTCATGCTGTTCACTTAACTCTGGGTCATGCTGTTCACTTAACCCTGGGTCATGCTGTTCACTTAACTCTGGGTCATGCTGTTCAGTTAAATTTGGGTCACGCTGTTCAACTAAATCTGGGTCATGTTGTTCACTTAAATCTGGGTCATGCTGTTCACTTAACTCTGGGTCATGCTGTTTAGTTAAATCTGGGTTATGCTGTTCACTTAACTCTGGGTCATGCTGTTCACTTAACTCTGGGTCATGCTGTTCACTTAACTCTGGGTCATGCTGTTCAACTAAATCTGGGTCATGCTGTTCAGTTAAATCTGGGTCACGCTGTTCACTTAAATCTGGGTCAAGCTGTTCAACTAAATCTATGCTGTACTGTTTAATTCAGCAATACTCCTGGTGTCAGCTTCTAATTTGTGATTGTAAAACAAAGCCGACATAATCTTTGTCTAACTTGAACATTTGTATATACATTTTTTTTACCTGTTTCCTTTCCCTGTTTCACGTTTCGAGGTTTCTATAGACAACTTGAAGGGCATCTGGATTATGTTCTTCTGTTGACCTTTTTATCTTGCCCACTTCCGGTTTTCACTAGAGGGACAAATCTTGCGTTGCCTCTCTCTCTCTCTCTCTCTCTCTCTCTGTCTCTCTCTCTCTCTCTCTCTCTCTCTCTCTCTCAAAAAATTGAATCATTGAACACAAAACTCAAAATCAACTCAGATACAGGACTCGGTGGGGTTTTGTACGCTGGGGGTGTCCTATGGGGGTTTAACCGCTCGAAGTTTCGTGTCGCTGAGAGGGGTGTGGTCCTATGTTTTTTTCGCGGGGCCCCTCTGTCATCATACTGGCGGGTGGTCGCAGTAGACAGTGGTGGCAATAGACAGTGGTGCCAATAGACAGTGGTGCCAATAAACAGTGGCGCAGTAGACAGTGGTGCCTATAGACAGTGGTGGCAATATACAGTGGTCGCAGTAGACAGTGGTGCCTATAGACAGTGGTGGCTATAGACAGTGGTGGCAATAGACAGTGGTCGCAGTAGACAGCGGTGCCTATAGACAGTGGTGGCTATAGACAGTGGTGGCAATAGACAGTGGTCGCAGACAGTGGTGCCAATAGACAGTGGTGGCTATAGACAGTGGTGTCAATAGACAGTAGTCGCAGTAGGCAGTGGTGGCAATAGACAATGGTGCCTATAGACAGTGGTGCCAATAGACGGTGGTGACAATAGACAGTGATGCCTATAGACGGTGGTGCCAATAGACGGTGGTGCCTATAGACGGTGGTGCCAATAGACGGTAGTGGTTGTTATTTACTGAGAAGGTTTTGTACAAACACTTAAACAAATGATGTAAAGGGTAGTTTGACTCGATGAAATACTCTATAGAAATTGTATTGCTTCATTATAGAAATCATATACACAGTAAATGTGAATACAGTGAGTCTGTAGTTACACAGTAAATGTTAATACTTCTATCTGTTGAAAAGTTTTGCGTATACACACACATACATATGCACACACACACACACTGGGCCGTATGGCCAGACAATTTAGAAAAATATAAACTCATTTTTAAAAAGTTGTTTCACATGTAAAGTAAACAAACAAATATTGACAGAGAGTCTCACAAAGTTTTTTCCCCTATTAATGTATGATGCCCATGAAAAAGAAATGTTTTTTTCTAGACAGCTGGCGACATTATGTGCACTGGCATACTTGCGCCTAGCATTGAGTTATAACACCTCCATTATTGGTGCATCTGTGCGTAAATTATCATCATCCAGATATAAACCCCTTGATCTGACCAATTAATTACCTGTTCATCTAGATTTAAATTTTCTGTATGTGTAATGTAGCCAATCAATTCACTGATGCCTCCATATTTACAGTATAGAGACCCTTGATATCACCCTAGCCAACCCAACATCCTTACTGGTCACACGATATTGGGGGCGAATCATGAAACTATTAGAGTTTGAAAAAATAAAACCCAGATAAAGCGGTAAACCTGTACACTGTGTATGAACCTTTTGTTAGACTTCATGTGAATAAGATAAAAAAAGGGGGGGGGGTTTGAATCTTATTTATAGTTATGAATACACCTGAGTTTTAAGGCTGTAATCTCCCCCTCCGGCTAAAGAACATCTTCAGCCTCTATTTCGTCTTTGACATCCAGCACCTATTGTGTTATAGTTTTCTCCCCTCCCCTCCCTCGGGCCAGGATCACTGGCTTTAATCCCGTTGGTGTTAAACTTCAGCATGCTTCATCATTGACCTCCCTTTATCATCCCTCAATGTGTGGTCTTATGAAAGTAAGTCATGGACGTGCGTAGGTCTATAGATGGATGTATTGTGTGGAGATACACATTTTTTAGTAAACACACACATGAGTTAATTCACAGACCACATCTATTAACGTGCATGCTTATTTCCAACTCTCTCTAACATGATTTGATTTTTTATGTATCAGCCTGGCTAGTTTAAGACTAGGTATAAACGCGGTTTGTTATGTAATCCTATATACCACCTCATTAGTTTTTACTTTGAGCGGCTAAAATCTTCCTTAAAAGAAATATTACATTTTTAATGAGAAATCGCAACGCCGCACACTCCCTGTTGATTCTCTGTCAATTTTAAATGTTTGATGCGATTGAGACATTTGTTTTATAGACAACCTTCGTCACGTCGTTCTGTGTTATCCCTAGTTGAACTTTGACCTCGATTTACATAACCTGTGATATTTTTGGTAACAATTTATGTGTTACCCTTATTTGTTTTGTTATTAAAATTGTTCGAACAAGTACAATTTTTAAAATTTCTTCATTGACAAAGATATGGGCTTGTGTCTATATTAACTTTGGAAACATCTTTTGTTTCAACTTGATTAGAATTTGTAAAGAGAATTCTTATAAACGTACCTTTAAAATATCGGCTTTATTTTCCATAAAGGTACATACTCTACTACAATACAGATTATTTTTCTGAAGACATAAAACAAGTATGATACTTTATAAAAACTTTAATTACTTTTCAAAAATTATTTATTTTTTTGCTAGCATACCCACATCCTCACCCAACACCTCTTTCTCCCCCACATGTTTAATAAATCAACACACACAGACACACCCACATGTTTCACAAATCAACACACACAGACACACCCACATGTTTCATAAATCAACACACACAGACACACCCACATGTTTCATAAATCAACACACACAGACACACCCACAAATACTAATAAAACCATTACAGATTAAAACCGCCGATGGACAAACTGTAGAAATGTTGTTTTTGTTCTTCAGTCTCTTTTTAAAAAAAATAAAACAAATATCATTAAACTACTTTTATTAACTGGCTGTGTCTGGACGTACACATACACACACACACACACGGACGGTAATATGGGTATCATCAGGCCCACATACAGAAATTTCGGGCCCCTGGGCAGGGCTGTCACGGTATGGGTATCATACAAAGAAAACCTGTCCTGTAAGTGACTGGTGAAAGAAAGTTCTTACAAACATTTCAACACTTCCGTCAAAGAAAGTGTAACAGTAGAATGGTAGCGGGTTGTGTCCAGTTTGTGAATATCCACCGGTCATCGATCAGTTAAAATATTATCAGGACATTGGTGAAATAATAAAAACAGACAGGAAAGACAGGCGACCTCTAGATGGACTCCGTAATAAAAGAATGGGATTTCTCAAAATCCACCTGCAAGAGCAGGAGTGGACAATCTTTGTCGTGCGACATCTTGCGGCCGTACGGGTGGCACATGGCGGCCGTGAGAAAAAAAGAACAAAATTAATTTCTTCATAAATCTATAGATAAATATCAGTCTGATGGCGGTCCTAACTAGAAGAGAACTTTCAGTCCGGCCGTCAGGGTTGAACAGGTTTTACACCCCTGGGTCAGTCCGGCCGTCAGGGTTGAACAGGTTTTACACCCCTGGGTCAGTCCGGCCGTCAGGGTTGAACAGGTTTTACACCCCTGGGTCAGGGCCGTCGATCAGGCATTACAAGAGATGGGCCGGGTGATATAATTATAAAAGCGAATAGATTTAGTATAATATCTGTTCTATATGTAAATGTAATACATGTGTATGGTTAGTATAGTATCTGTTCTATATGTAAATGTAATACATGTATATGGTTAGTCGTCTATTTAGATGTGGTGGCTTCATTTTTTCAACACTAAAAAGAGAAAAAAAATACTTTTATTAAAAGGTACCAACAAGTAAAAAAAAAAATGACTCTTGCGTGTGTAACTCTAGGCCTGTCCTCTGGTTTAGTTCACATGTTAGCGCCAGATTCTGACTGAACGAATTATTTTTAGAAAGCATTCAGATTAAATCATACAAATATTTATAGACATTATACTGTCTAGATAAAAGTGTGATAGCCAATATTTTGGGTCTAGGCAATGTAATGCAGTAAGTAGGTCGCGTGGGTCTAGGCAATGTAATGTAGTAAGTAGGTCGTGTGGGTCTAGGCAATGTAATGCAGTAAGTAGGTCGTGTGGGTCTAGGCAATGCAAGGTAGTAAGTAGACGTCATTGACTGTACTCAACACATGACCGCCCGGGCGAACGTTCATTGGCTGTGTAGACCTTGACGTCACAACAGTTTACTTTTTTTTCAAATGTCAACACCTCAAAACACCACATGGTGTTTATTCAGGATGTCACATATCACCTGCTAAATTTTAAAACATCCTTTGCCCATCGCACTGATAGTTTCTCTCTGCTATATTTAAATTAAAATGCCTTCTTTCCCGGGGTTTCAACTCAGGGCCTTCCACCACTTAGAATAACTTATTTTTTTAAAATTAGTTCTTCATAATTCAAATGTTTAATATACTTCATTTGTTAAGCTTCAGATTTATTAATTGAATGTTTTAATACATATAGTGGTATAGGGTACCCCTTTGTCTGTAACCCGAACCTCCATCTATTCTCCTACTTGGTTGTAAGATCTTCAGAATATAGGCCGGTGTTTCCCCCTCGAGGGGCTCCATACAGAGTACGAAAGGTCGGAATATCACAAGGGTTCGATTAACTCCTGTTTTCATATTCCTGGCAACATACATCCTGTAACTATAGTCTTTGGTTCATCGGGTTTACCCGCAAAGAGACACAAAGGAAACCTGCCGAGATTGGACGAGTCTGTCTCACTCGACAAGGAGATCAAGTCATCTCCCCCCATTTGCCAGTTCGCAAGAATACCGACCAAATGTCAGATCTACGTTTGGCTGACAAATAAACAGAACACGGGCAGCGTTCGTTGGGCTACAAGAGTACAGATGTAGCTCAGGTCTTTCCCACCCAACAGTTATGCCTCAAAGGAGGGTGTGATGGAAGGGTTATACGTGGTTAGTTTCTGGCAGGCCATTTGGTAAACATTTGTTATGCAGTATGACCGAAAGAGTTATGTATGTTTTAAAAAAATATTAAAATTGAATTCGACTTCAGTATATGTAAAGATAAAAAAAAAAACACTTACATAGGAAAATAAAATATGTTGTTTTTAACAGAGTTTATTGATGGCTAGTAATGGGAAATAAAAGATAACCATTTTACAACTGAGCATGTTGGACGAAATAAAAAAAATTCCTATTACATTTTGAAGTTTAAATTTGCCTATTTATTATGAAATTAATCTTTGATGATTTGTTGCCTGTCATTCGTTTGAACTCCCCCTCCACCCGCCTCCCTCCGTCCATGTCCTACATCAGAGATGACCTAATGGTGCGCTGCGATGAATTGTGCACGGCTCCCAATGAACAAGGTTTGGTCACATCTAAGTATATGTTGTTCACCAAACTTGAATAGATTTACTATGGGCACTATGTATTGTTTACTATGGGCACAGTGTATTGTTTACTATGGGCACCATGTATTGTTTACTATGGGCACAGTGTATTGTTTACTATGGGCACAGTGTATTGTATACGATATAAAAAACCAAGTTTGCGGCTCTCCTATCCCTCATGTGTGTCCACCCCTGCTCTACATACTAGTATATGTGTTGCCCTCATGTGTGTCCACCCCTGGTCTACATGCTAGTATATGTGTTGCCCTCATGTGTGTCCACCCCATGTCTACATACTAGTATATGTGTTGCCCTCATGTGTGTCCACCCCTGGGCTACGTACTAGTATATGTGTTGCCCTCGTGTGTGTCCACCCCTGGTCTACGTACTAGTATATGTGTTGCCCTCATGTGTGTCCACCCCTGGGCTACGTACTAGTATATGTGTTGCCCTCGTGTGTGTCCACCCCTGGTCTACATACTAGTATATGTGTTGCCTGTTGCCTCATGTTCAGCTTTATCTAACCACGTCACTACAGACTCACCCAGAGAGTTGTTCTAAGAGTTGTATTGCACTCACCCCCACCCCCCCACCCAGGCAGGGACACCGGGGAATGTTGGCTTGGACAAACGGACCTGCCTCGAATGTCTTCATATGACTCTGAAATGAAGTGTATTATCTTATACATGTTCTTATGAAATGTTGTTTTTTTTTAATTATTTTATATTCACAACTGTAGAGTAATTAGTTATATGTCGTGATGTCATCGTAATTCCACACGAGTTTGTCCTAGGAAAGTCGACCTGTTCACGTTCGCCTATCTGATGTATATTCTGCCAGGGCTGTGTGCACCGTGTGTGTGTGTGTGGCCCCAGGTCTGTCGTCATGTTCAGTCCATCTGTTAGCTCCAGATTTTAGAAAACATACAGATTAAAAAAAAAACACCAAATATACATGTATTTCTTTATTTAAATGGGAGAAGAAAAGGGGGGACAGGGGAGATTAATCCCAAACATTTTGCTACTCTGGCGTTGAACTCGTGTTGAGTAAATCAGGAAATGTTTTTCTCAGTTAGGGCCACACTGAAGCACGGGGTCACACTCTTCTGTTAGAGAAATATTTTGACCCTTTTATCTACTGTTAATCCCCCCCTGCCCCCCAACCTCACAGACGCATAACTGCACTGGAAACGTCTGGTGGTGCTCTCCTCTTTGCTTGTTTCCTAGTTAAAATACTTCCATGTAAATAGCGCGCGGAATGCTTTGACCCACCCTCCACACCAACACCCCCACCCCCTCCAGCAGCTATGTGGCATGGAGAAAAAAAAAAGAATGGTTTCTGTTTGAGAATCATCCACCTGATATCACATAGTCAGTATATGTAGTCATAGCTAACAGAACACTATGTATTCAGCTAGTCAGTTTATGAAGTCACAGCTAATTGAACAAATTGGATTCACATAGTCAGTATATGTAGTCACAGCTAACAGAACACTATGTATTCAGCTAGTCAGTTTATGAAGTCACAGCTAACAGAACACATTGGATTTACATAGTCAGTATATGTAGTCACAGCTAACAGAACACATTGGATTTACATAGTCACATTGGATTCATTGGATGGGTGACATTTTTCGGCCCTTGTTATTTTCAACAAATAATGTTTTGCAGCAGAACCTTGGTGAACAAATTCATTGAATTGATACTAATAATATGTGTGGCTAAGCGAACTGGTGGGATATTTGGCCGTTTGGCTTTCACTGGAATGTACTGCATTCATTGGGTGGGACATACAGCCCTAGAATGTATTTCATAGTCACCTGACATTGAGTAGGTGCAGGCCGTTGCACTAAGTTGAGGATACCTGACATTGAGTAGGTGCAGGCCGTTGCACTAAGTTGAGGAAACCTGACATTGAGTAGGTGCAGGCCGTTGCACTAAGTTGAGGATGAAAGAAAGGCGCTGCAAGAAAAAGTCCCATTACTGGACAGGATGAAAAAGTTTTTAAAAAATTAAACAACGCTTAAATATTTTAAATATTTCCATCCTCAAGCAATAATTTCTAGAAACTAGACACCTTGATAAACTTATAAATAATCTATATCAAACAGGGTCCTTAATAAACATATATACAGTAATTTCTAGAAACTATACACTTTGATAAACTTATTTTATAATATCTAGAAAAGAGAGACCTTGATAAAGTGAAATATGATTTCTAGAAACTATACTCCTTGATACACTGAAATATGATTTCTAGAAACTATACTCCTTGATAAACTGAAATATGATTTCTAGAAACTATACTCCTTGATAAACTCATTCAAGGGACCGTTGATGTTTTTGTCTTGTGTTGACACAGCACGTGGTGATGTTTTGACGTACCCCAGTCTGCACTGAACTGATTTCCGTTTGACTTTCTCGGTCGCAGCTGTGGACACAAGAAGCAAACAGGAACTAAAAGAGATGTTGGTCTTTGAAGTTGTTGTTTTGTTATATAACAACACCTTGGCTGGCACCACCATCTTGGAAGTCTGAATACCAACAGAAACAAGTGACGTCACTAGAGACGCGCCTGCTACATGTCGTCTACATATATAACCTTGTCGTGTGATTTTACACACTTATATGAGTTAAAGCAAGAACAATTTCCCGGTAGACAAAAGGGTGTTAGTGGTTTCGAAAAAAATAAAATTCAGTTTAGCACGGTGCTGTACACACGTAGAATGGTTGACTTCCGGCATTAACAGGAGCACGCCATTTGCTGGCCTTTTGTTTTTGTTCTAAATTTAGACAGTATTTCTGCATAATGTAAAAGTTGGATGCTAGAAATGCACATCGCTTTTTACGTATGGCTATGACTGTTTGAATTATGTGTATTACGGTTGTTTTCGAATGACTGTTTGAATTATGTGTATTACGGTTGTTTTCGAAAGCACGAATCGAAGGTTGTTAATACAGCCATGTCTATTGACAGCTTTTAACGGGCATGTTGACGTAGTTAGAGATTGTTCTGCATGTTGGTGACGCCTTTTATTAGATTTAACCATATATATCTATGGAGTTAACTAAAAGAAATCGGATTTTCCCCATTGTTTGGTCTTCACCACAGATTAGATATTGTACAGAATGCGCAAGCCTCGTTTTGAGACAATGTTTTCATCGCCGCCATTAATGATAATTGCACACATCAGTCCATTCATTGAATAGAAATGTTTATTATATATATAAAGCTCCTCAAAAACCTATGAACTCATGAATTAAATAATACAGTATCGCTTTTTTATGTTTATAAAGTAAATTGAAAGCTTTTTTTAAAATTCATATTTCATGTCTTGAAAAAACAACAAAGAGGAGGTGTAAATGTGTAAATATGTCTGTGTGTTCATGAATGGAAAGCGTCATTGGAAACAAAAGCGAATAACAACAATGGCGCGAGAGTTTTTAACACAAAACCGAGGACTATTTATATATATCTGTATAATAAATAATTTTTGGTATTTACTTTCTTCTTTAATTTAAGTCTAATAACTCTCATTTGACTAGTTAGCACAAAACCTGGCAGTTTGAACGTGTGGTCCATTTTCTCATCTTGGGTCACATATACATATAAAATCAGTCTACAAGTGTTTACCTTGTTGCACTTAATTTTTGTCTTGGTGAGAGAAAAAACAACATCGTCATGAATACTCATGAACAATGAGCTAGTCCTGCTCTGTAACTGTATATATATACATGTATAGTTGATTGATCTTACTACCTCGACAGTTTATTTGAAGACTTCATTTCAGACTGTTATATAGAACAATGGCCTCGCTAACTTCAGACTGTTATATAGAACAATGGCCTCGCTAACTTCAGACTGTTATATAGAACAATGGCCTCGCTAACTTCAGACTGTTATATAGAATAATGCCCTCGCTAACTTCAAACTGGCAACCTGCCTTTGACAGGTCACCCTCACTGTGTCTTTTTTTATGACCTTCATTTTTTTTTTCGTCAGTTCGGTGGCATTCAGTAATCTGTGCATGTACAATCTATACGTGTGCCAAATTTGAGCATTCTTTAGATCAGGTCAAAATGTGAGTTAAAATATTGGAGGACACACAGACAGTGAAACTAATTAAAAGCTTAATATAAACGGATGATGTTGGAAAACGATATTATAAAGTAGAAATAAATCATTTTAACCATACCCCCCAACCCCCACCAACGGGTATTGATTAGTGTTATCACGTATTGGGCATCCATATTTTATAATATGAAGTGTGGAGATAAAAGTGTTAAAAAAAAACAACTTTACCGGGTGGAAGGAAGGTGGAGGAGGATGTCTATAAATAACGTCTTTCTTGATGGACTGTAGTGATGTGTACTTGGTGTGTGATGGGATCTGTACGTCTTCCACCTGCAGTTGCCACCACGGTCAACCTAGTTCAGCATTAATCCACCCGACCCAGTGTTTTCATTTCATTTAATTAACCCCACCAGGTTCATCTGATGGAAGAAATTATGACAAGACTGCAGACACCGGCACAAATCTGTCTCACGTAATGGCGGCCCGCGGGTTGTGTTAATGGGCGGGGCAATATCAGTGCGGGAATGTTTCAGCATCGAGACCCACGCTAAGTAATACACAGAGACACACGCTAAGTAATACACAGAGACACACGCTAAGTAATACACAGAGACCCACGCTAAGTAATACACCGGGACTCACGCTAAGTAATACACAGAGACTCACGCTAAGTAATACACCGGGACCCACGCTAAGTAATACACAGAGACCCACGCTAAGTAATACACCGGGACCCACGCTAAGTAATACACAGAGACCCACGCTAAGTAATACACCGGGACCCACGCTAAGTAATACACCGGGACCCACGCTAAGTAATACACAGAGACCCACGCTAAGTAATACACCGGGACCCACGCTAAGAAATACACAGAGACTCACGCTAAGTAATACACAGAGACCCACGCTAAGTAATACACAGAGACCCACGCTAAGTAATACACCGGGACCCACGCTAAGTAATACACAGAGACCCACGCTAAGTAATACACAGAGACCCACGCTAAGTAATACACAGAGACCCACGCTAAGTAATACACAGAGACCCACGCTAAGTAATACACAGAGACCCACGCTAAGTAATACACAGAGACCCACGCTAAGTAATACACAGAGACTCACGCAAAGTAACTCTAAGTAATACACAGAGACTCACGCAAAGTAACTCTAAGTAATACACAGAGACTCACGCAAAGTAACTCTAAGTAATACACAGAGACTCACGCAAAGTAACTCTAAGTAATACACAGAGACTCACGCAAAGTAACTCTAAGTAATACACAGAGACTCACGCAAAGTAACTCTAAGTAATACACAGAGACTCACGCAAAGTAACTCTAAGTAATACACAGAGACTCACGCCGAAGTATTAGTGTGCACGGGTTAATTTTCAAGTAAATGTATAAGAGGGTAAAAAAGTCAGTTGTTAATCACACCACCATATTAATGCTTAGTTACCGTGGTCAGCATCTTGTTTCTTTGGCGTTCAACTAAAAGCCATCATGTTCCCATCGTGCCTCGCAAGGCAGTGCTGGACTATCTAAGTCCTCCTCAAGTATCACGTTATCAGATCTTGTCTTGGGCGACCAGTAAAAATAAAATAACATAAACATCTACATTCCTAAACCAAGTTCATTCAATGTTTATAACCTTGCAGCCATTTTCATGGCGACAGTTGTTGTCTTTTTTTATCCTGGCTTCCTTGACGCGCAAGTAAATAAACATCAACAAATCATTCTTCTAGGGAGATAGTCGCATCCAGTTAGCTGTAACTACACAGCCTGATAGCCGAAGTTAATTTTTTTTTTTATATATTTTAACGAACTAGCTGTAATGCCCGGCGTTTTCCGGGAAATCTAGGTGCCATGACACCCTCTTCAAATCGTTTTAACTTTCTCAAATTATTTCAAAGAAACACTTCATATAATCTATTTAGAAAATAAAATTGCGCCATCAGTTACGGTATTACTGATATAAGCTCAAAACTACAAATATGATAGGTTTAATAGTTTTAGACTATAACTGACCTATTTAACGTTTAGGCGACTTGAAGTGCAGACGTCTTACAGTTTGAGTACATTTGCCCAAGAGAATGTAAAATGTGTTTATTGGTTGAGTCTAATATCATGTGGCATTACCGAGTAAAGCAGCCACCAATGTCCTACGTGGTTTCTCAATGAACAGGGCCGATTTGGCCGATTGCTCCTGATGGGGTACAGCGGAAATGTGGTCTACACCCCAGCCTGTCGATTAATGAAAACATTTCAACAGTACGTTGCATTACAAATATACAGCCGGGGGCGCATTGAAATATTCATGCATAACTTACCAAGAGCCGCCTTGAGCCCGCCCGGCCACCGGACACTGACCCCGGCGCCTCACGTGTTTATAGGAACTCCAAGCTCATAGTTCCGTTATATTTGATTCTTTCAGTGGTTTACTTGGAGTCCCAACACACGGATTTGTTCAGGAGCCCAGATTATACAAATCTTTTTTGTTTCTCATTGTTTATGAAAAAAATATATGTATACAAATCATTTCACACACTAGAAATGACCTCCATAGATTTTTTTTCCCACGCCATGAAATAGTGTAGGTCCTAACAGTTTAGTCAGAGTTTCCTCCCATGGTTACAGAGTTTCCTCCCTTGGTTACAGAGTTTCCTCCCTTGGTTTGTCCGAGTTTCAGCCATCAACCAGTTGTTGTTTTCCCCCTCTCTGCCCACCTGTGGCACAATGTACTGTCAACAAAAGAGCATGCGTGACCGTTAAGGTCAAATTGGCATTGTTAGCGCGGTCATGGATTTTAATTCACTGGCAGTGTTGTTGTAGATCCTACAGTTATTAGATTTTAGAACTCTAGCTGCTGTAGATCCTACAGTTAGTAGATTTTAAAACTATAGCTGGTGTAGATTCTACAGTTATTAGATTTTAGAACTCTAGCTGGTGTAGATCCTACAGTTATTAGGATTTATATTTCTCGATTCAATTTTATACATGTCTTTCTGTGTGCGTGCGTGTGTGTGTGTGTCTATGTATGCGTTTAATGTTAATCCGCACTTCACATTCTAACTTATAGGCGTCAAAACCTTTAGCTTCGGTGGGTAGCATTGGATGATAACTGGCCAAGATTAACAAAATTTCAGGACCGATAATAAAACACAGACTATATTGTTATGACTCTGTGATATATATCCTCGGCCGCGGATTGGACACAGCTGTGTAGCTTTTGAGGCAATGGGGCAACATATGTCTGTACAAGTCCGGATGCAGAATTGGGTCAGGTGTGTGTTTGGGTGGGGGGGAATAAATGGTAGTTCCGGAAAGGCATGGTGGACTACCTTGTGGCTAACACCTTAATCAAGAAAGAACCTGACTTCGCCTCCAGTCGCTCACAAACGTATGTTTTTGTTTGGTCACACGGCTCCTTGAAGGGACCCGCTATAATAGATTCCGTGTTACGTTATATAACATAGACGTACAGCATTTGGCCCAGCGAATGACACTTACACTTGGCCCCGCGTACTGGCGCATACTTCAAAGGCCGATCACTGGTCTGAAGAAAATCAATTGATCTTCGAAGCCTCGCACAATTTAAAAGAGGTCGGGAGTCCTGAGCTAAATATTGATAACGAATTACAGGCATTTACAAATACAGTTAAAACTGCGGGCTACGAAAGCCTCAGGTCACGACCAATTTAGGTTAAGAACAGCAGCTTTTGCCCAAGAGAATGTAAAATGTGTTGGGTAACGAATAGTGCCTTGGGTTACGAACGAATACGAGAAAGACAATCACGTGCAGTACGAATGAAGGCCTCGCAGTATTATGAAAATATATGAGCCTGGAAATATCAATGACATAGGAGGAGCTGATTGGGGGCCATAGTCGAGAGCAATGTTCCCTCTAAGCTGAGCGCGTGAGCGATCGCTCACACGAATTTTGAGCGTCGCTCATACTACACTACGATCGCTCACTCCGACGGACGACATCGCTTAAATCGCTCACAAATTTTGGCCTCAAACAAAATGTCGCTCAGAGACAAAATGTTTTGCTCACTTCATACCACACCTTAGAGGGAACATTGGTGGAGAGTACATTGAGATGAGCTTGAGGATCTTTAAAATGAACAGATGAAGACATTAAAAGAAGAGCCAGTGATTGTTTCAACTGCCATGGTTAAAGAATTTGCAGCTCATTGTGTACCATCACCCAAACAAACTTGTCGCCAACATGGCAATGAATCTGATGAATTTAAACCCGATGGCCCACTTCAGAAAGATTCTCCATGATTGTTTCTTGTTGCAGAAAGATTCCCAGTCGGCAGCCAATAAGCAGCGACAATAAACTCCTAAAACTAATGATTCAGAAGAGTAATGAAAAGTGAACATTTTCTCAAGATCGTTTTCTTGGTAACGAAGGTAGACTAAATCTTTTTTTTTTTTACATTTAATTAATTTAATTGTTTTCTTTCTCTATATTAAATACATGCATTCTTTGTGCATTCTTAGTGCATTTTTCGTGCATTCTTTGTGCATTCTTCGTGCATTCTTCGTGCATTCTTTGTGCCTTTTGTTGGTTTAACGACCGGGTGTTAATAACAAAAAAAAAAAACAACTCCTTCATATTGTAACGGATTATCTCTGTTTCATTGATTTCAATGTTTAGGGTTACGAACTATTCGGGTTATGATCGAAGCTAAGGAGCGAATTAAGTTCGTAACCTGAGGAATCAGTCACTGTCTCCACAACCTCTTGAACACTAGATAACCGCAGTAGATGACCAGTTCCAAACTATGGAAGAAAACAAAACACCTAATTAATTTGGTCTCTGTTTTGTTTTTCTTCTAGCATGAATATGATCAGTCAATTTCCAATTTGAAAAATTCAGTTGCATTTTGTCGGGAGATAAACAATCCGCCATTTACTTTGAGGGAAAGGCTTCGCAGTATTATTCACGAACAGTACGAATGAAGGCTTCGCAGTATTATGAAAAACAAACGATCACGAACAGTACGAATGAAGGCTTCGCGGTATTATGAAAAACAAACGATCACGAACAGTACGAATGAAAGCTTCGCGGTATTATGAAAAACAAACGATCACGAACAGTACGAATGAAGGCTTCGCGGTATTATGAAAAACAAACGATCACGAACAGTACGAATGAAGGCTTCGCGGTATTATGAAAACAAACGATCACGAACAGTACGAATGAACAAACGATCACGAAAGTACGAAGGCTTCGCGGTATTATGAAAAACAAACGATCACGAACAGTACGAATGAAGGCTTCGCAGTATTATGAAAACAAACGATCACGAACAGTACGAATGAAGGCTTCGCGGTATTATGAAAAACAAACGATCACGAACAGTACGAATGAAGGCTTCGCGGTATTATGAAAAACAAACGATCACGAACAGTACGAATGAAGGCTTCGCGGTATTATGAAAAACAAACGATCACGAACAGTACGAATGAAGGCTTCGCGGTATTATGAAAATATATGAGCCTGGAAATATCAATGACATAGGAGGAGGTGGTTGGGGGCCATAGTGGAGAGTACATTGAGATGAGCTTGAGGATCTTCAAAATGAACAGATGAAGACATTAAAAGAGAGCCAGTGATTGTTTCAACTGCCATGGTTAAAGAATTTGCAGCTCATTGTGTACCATCACCCAAACAAACTTATCGCCAACATGGCAATGAATCTGATGAATTTAAACCCGATGGCCCACTTCAGAAAGATTCTCCATGATTGTTTCTTGTTGCAGAAAGATTCCCAGTCGGCAGCCAATAAACAGCGACAATAAACTCCTGAAACTAATGATTCAGAAGAGTAAAGAAAAGTGAACATTTTCTCATGATCGTTTTCTTGGTAACGAAGGTAGACTAAATCTTTTTTTTTTACATTTAATAAATTTGATTGTTTTCTTTCTCTTTATTTAATACGTATTCTTTGTGCATTCTTCGTGCATTCTTCGTGCATTCTTTGTGCATTCTTCGTGCATTCTTCGTGCATTCTTTGTGCCTTTTTTTTTTTTGGTTTAACGACCGGGTGTTAATAACAAAAAAAAAAAACCAAATCCTTCATATTGTTACGGATTATCTCTGTTTCATTGATTTCAATGTTTAGGGTTACGAACTATTCGGGTTATGATCGAAGCTAAGGAGCGAATTAAGTTCGTAACCTGAGGAATCAGTCACTGTCTCCACAACCTCTTGAACACTAGATAACCGCAGTAGATGACCAGTTCCAAACTATGGAAGAAAACAAAACACCTAATTAATTTGGTCTCTGTTTTGTTTTTCTTCTAGCATGAATATGATCAGTCAATTTCCAATTTGAAAAATTCAGTTGCATTTTGTCGGGAGATAAACAATCCGCCATTTACTTTGAGGGAAACTGAATTACTATCAAAACTTTTATCACAAAAAAACTGCATAAATTAATAAATACATTTTAAAAAATGGACTTTGATTTTTAATGTCCATCTAAAATTTGCAACTGTTAATGTTTTTGTCGCATTTTCAAAAACATTAGTAGTTTCCATGTCAAACTTATAAAATTAAAGAGTTAAAAAATCCCCAGCATCGCAATCAAAACAAAACTAATAATTGTTCATGTCCCCTAACTCTCATTAAAGTCGAATTTATTATCTAATGACCGTCGTTGTAAATCACCGAAACAGAAAAATGTTTTATACAGATACAGTCCGTGGCAGTTCGAAATATTTGTCGGTGCATCAGAGATCTCTGTGATACAGCCATTGAACATAAAAACAGCAACAGAAAAGAGAAAAAGGGGGAGAAAAAAAGGTTATATTGTGACTTTTTTATGATCTGTAAGATCACAGTCAATAATTTTTTTATTACATTTTGTCTCGGTTCTTTCCTTCTCCCCCTCCCCTCCTCAACCCCGCCCTCTGTACATTCAGCACCTTGTTACCTGTCAAATCTTGCACCATTTCTTACATGTCAAAATTGGCTACAAGTAAGACATCAACAATTTCTCATTTTTTTTACGCGTGGATCACAGAATGCCAACTTCTCCTTCCACCACCCGCTGTTCACTTCTTTTTGTATTTAGGGCACCCCCACCCCTCCCCCCCCCCATGTCTACGACCCTGCACCCTGAACTATTGATTGCACCCTGTATTAGTATTTGTTGATTATAGGAATACGTCATCACTTCATTAATGCACGGGGAAATTATTTATTTTCTTTGGTTCTATCAAAGAAAAAAAACTTATGATCGTCTCCCGGCGCCCTCCTCCCCCCTTCTTACATTTTTTTTGACAGCCTCCCCCCCCCACTCGCCTCCCATCCACCCCTATCATCCGGCCTTATTGAATGACTGTGCGCCCACCTCTAAGGACAACGTGGGTGGTCCTAGCTGTGTGTTTCAGTTAGCGCTAGACGTAGAACACAAGTTTCTCGTGGCGACTACCTCGCTACCGCCCTCTGTAATACGTCGCTCTCAACCCTTTCCCCCACTCCCCCACCCTTTTTTTTTTAATAATGCAAGGGTGTAGAGGGGGCGGAATGGCAGCATCCTTTACCAATTATGTCATCATGGTTGTGTGTGTGCGTGTGTTTTACTGGAACTCATAAAGTAAGTAAAAAAAAAAACAACCAACCTTTTAATCTAATTATCATGACCAGTAATGTGCACACACATAATTACCTGGCCTGGGTATTTGTGTTTACCATTCTCTCGCTTCTTGTGATGTCATACAGTTTATTACTGGTAACTCAATAAAGTGACTTTAAAATGTAATTCATTGTAGATTCACATGTCTGTTTACCTGCTAACTCGGGTGCTCATGTGTGTTTGAGAGAGAGAGAGGGGAGGGGTGGAGAGAGATACTGAAGGATTCGCCTTTTTGTTGTGTTATTTTTTTTTTTCGCCTTGTGTTTTCTTGTGCCGGAGTCGGAAGCTAAAAGCGTTTTGATTGGTCGGTGCAGCCCGTGGTATAGAAACGGAGCTCCGTAACGCCTTGGGTGGCAAATACCACCGTGGTAGTGACGTACTGCGGTTGGTGCATCGTTCAGCTGACTACAATATACCTCACCGTGTCATACAGACTCAATAGCTAGGCCAGGGATATATACCAGTGAAGTTTTTTTGTTTGTTAATCAGATGGATTTTGTTTTGGACTGGCCTCAACATCTATCTTAGTTTTCAAAATGTAAAAGAACCAATTGTATTGTTTTCAGTCCAGGTGTTGTGTTGTGTTGTGTTGTGATAATTCTAGTATGTGCTCATCCAGTGAATGGTAGCGTATTTTTTTTTTCATCTGGGCTTATTTCTCATTTAATATTATGCTATTGTTTGTTTCATTTGCATGTAGGGTTTAGTTGAATTGCAACAGCGTTTTTCGACTATATTGTTGAAATTAGTTGTTATAAGATGTTGCTACTTGCAACACAATTTTTGTATTAGTGTTTAGTCTCGCGTCACTAGGGTGAGCAGTGAGACCGTTGATTCATTCATTGACTCCTGTTACACTTTTTTTTTTCACTGAACTGGCTTTAAATTTTACTGATTTGTGTTCTATTTTCATATCAACTCATGATGACATAAACACATGACATAAATACATGACATAAACAAATCAAGTTACACTTTCTCAGTTTCATATTATTATTATTTTATTTTTGGTAAAAACAATTTTAGATGTATCACCCAATTGGTTTGACTGCAGTACGGCCAATGTTATGAAGTAGTTTTACAAAGGATGTGTCAATATGTACACGTTGATGTTGTGTTTAAAACGCAAGAGATAAAACCTAATCATTCGGACCAACCATTTTGTAGTTCATCTTTTAAATCTTCCACGTCCTTTTATTAATAATGAATAGTAAATCGATATTTGTTTGTAAACAAATGCAATATAATATTGTTGAGTTACTGTATAAATATATGGTGTTATAGAGTTGCTATATAAATGTATGGAGTTATATCATAAAGAAACATGTAAATAAGTCAAACTAAAAGTATAAATTAGCATTTCCTCTGACCGCCGTCCCTTAATTTCAAAGCGCTTTATGTTTCTAAAATCACAAGTTATTTGTAAATCGCTATAGAGATTTAACACTGTCCGAAAGATTTGCATTTCACATAAAAGTTAACGTTTTATTGTCTCGAAACAAATCATTTATTACTAATAGGTTGTAAGTACATTTCTATTCTGCCTGGTCTACGGGAAAATTTCATTAACTGTTCGTTTACTGTTCACTTTCTGGTATTTCAGAAATGCTCTTTACTCAAGTTACTAAGTATTATAGCATGTTGATTTTAAAATGAAAAGATATAGATCAAAACATATTTCCATCAATTATGATTCACCTAGAACTAAATTTTCTTTTTCTTACCGTGTATCTAACAGAGAATTCTTACTGGACCACATATGACTGTAGTCAGTGATGAATTGGTGTGTGTGGGAGATTTTCATCGGGCACATTATATTATAAAATAATGATGCTAAATTTAAATAGAACAAAAGCCAACTGGTCATATGCGATAGTTTTATTATCTGTTTGACGGTACGAAAATAATTTATCTTCTTGCAAAATGTGATCGTTACAATTGCAGTCTGAAATCTTATTGTTAGTGTACATTCATTCTAAAATCTTTTATTTAATGACGGTGTCAACAAAAATCATTGTGTCTCTTCTATTTGCATGATAAATAGTTTAGAATCTGTGCTGAATAGTTAGATTCACAAAGAGCGATAAATATTGAGCCATTTCGATTACAGGTTAGTGGATACACAATGGATATTAATTCATTAATCACTTCGGCTAAGCGGATTGGATTTTAATCATCCATTGCATATGGCTGGGATTATAATTTCGTTTTCATTGTGATTCACTTGGATATAAAGATCAACAGCTGTGGATTAAACTTCAATCGGGAAAACTCAATGAAGATAACGATGTCCTCACTTGGATGCTGTTTTAACTGATGACTGGATTACTGATTTGTTGGATTTACTGATTTGTTGGATTAACTGATTTGTTGGATTACTGATTTGTTGGATTACTGATTTGTTGGATTGTTTCTCTCCATTGAACCACTTCGCTAATACTAGAAAAACAAACTACAACATAGATACCACCCGATACAATGTGTGATGTAGCTGTGTCGGGGTATAGCATTGCATTGACCGGCGACACCGATTTCGAGGTCGACTCACCGTACAGGTAGGAACCTGTCCATAGGTCCTAACATTGTTGGCAGCATACGACCCTGGCGGTTGAGACCGACTATTTTGTCGGGGACCATTGTTCCAGTTGGTCAGGTGAGTACTGCCACACCCAGGTGGCTGATTGTTTACGTGAGTCACTTCTGGTAATGTTGTCTATTCATTGAACTCCTTGGTCGTCTGCAACTTTCGTAGGGCCGCCTTTCAACTGTTATGAAATTTGTCCTGAATGATTCCCTGACATTGATTGATATACTGACGTTGATTGATTCATTGGCATTGATTGATTCATTGACAAAACTTGTTAAGCTCCCTCAAAGTTCACTGACATGTTCCTTTAACCGGCTGTGCCAATAGCTTGTATTATGTATGTAAGTCAAATTTAGTCCCAACGAGGGGCCTACTACCCACGGTAGACGGGGGCGTGTAAATGTATTTTTAGTGGAGGGGACAGCACATGTTTCATATCCTCTGTTATGAAAATTAACTTCCTTTGTTTCTTCTGCAATATATTCCCAAAAATCTTTTCAGTCGTAAATGTTAAGGATTCTTCTATTGCATATTGAAACATTGACGATTTTAAGAAAGACTTATTTGTGGCATGTAGTGTTGTTTTAGTCCCAGGTCATATTTTAGTTTCAGTTTTTATTTCGTTTTTTCTGTAATAATTTTAGTTTTCGTCTAGTTTTAGTCTTGCTTCTAATTTTAGTTTTAGTTTTAGTTCTCGTTGACGAAAAGTCAACATTTTCGTCAACGAAGGTTTTAGTTTTAGTTTTCGTCAACGAAAACAACACTAGTGGCATGTTGCAAAAAAAAAAACTTTGTCTATCAATCATTTCACCCATTCCATGTGCTGGCTATCCTAACGTCCTCTGTTGAACATTACTTTCATCAGCGGTCTACAACCATTTGGACCTCACTTGCAAAGATAATTTAAGCTCATTTTAAAGTAACGAAACAGCTCTCATGTGTGTAAGCAATCGACTTTTCGCCGGACAAGTTTGTTGACATTCCGAATTATTTGACTGCTGGAAAATAAATTAGCGTCTTGTAACAGGGCAAACAATAGGGTTAGAATTGTACCCCTGAACAGTCACCGACCTGACTGTAAAGAAGTAGGTAGGTTTACTGGGCGTTCAGTTATTTACATAGTATTTCAAATGTTTGAGAATCGATTGCTTTTAATTGAATGCCATCAATTATTTTTAATAACATCTGATACTACTTCATGACATTCTGGTGACTTTCATATCCAAAAGTTGTTCATGATATCCATGTATAACTCAATGAATGGACGAAACATGTACACTATTGTACACTTCTCACCTTGCAAGTCTTGCAACTATTCCTGTAACGATGTCCTGTCATGTTTACCGCACCACTGTCTGTGCATTTTTCAATCCATGACGTGTTTTAGGCAATATATTTTAAATATAGTAAGTAGAACGGGGTTGCCCGCGCTTGACGTGTTTTAGGCAATATATTTTAAATATAGTAAGTAGAACGGGGTTGCCCGCGCTTGAGGCAATGTATTTTAATATAGTAAGTAGAACGGGGTCTCCCGCGCTTGAGGCAATGTATTTTGAATATAGTAAGTAGAACGGGGTTGCCCGCGCTTGAGGCAATGTATTTTAAATATAGTAAGTAGAACGGGGTTGCCCGCGCTTGAGGTCAGTGAGAGCCTCAGTTTGGTTTCTTTTAAAGTAAAAAATACTTCCATGTGCCGCACAATGGCCAATTAATGAATATTTAATGTACAAAAATAGTCAAACAAGAGACACATTGGGAGCCGCACCAAACTCATTGAAGAGCCGCGTGCTGCTCTAAGAGCCGCATTTGGCCACCCCTGAACTATCAGTTCTGTACGTCAAGATGGGGGGAGTGTGTAGTTCTTTTAACACTCCTTCACATTCAACTATCAGTTCTGTCCGTCATGATTATTATTTTTACTTTTCTCATTTAAACGCTCTGTTGACCGAGTTATTGTTTAATTGGACCGGGAAAATGAAGCAGCCTACCGAGTTTCTCAGACTATTGTCGTTCAATATAGACCAGCTGTCTGCAGCCTTTTGGACCTCATGGACCACAGAAAACACCATCTTTCTACAGCCTTTCGGACCTCGTGGTCTACCATAACATATTTAGTCTTTCTAAAATCATTATCGGCTCAGGTCTCCCATAGCCTTAAACAGTAGGCAGTAGCTTAGCGAGCTTAAAGTTCTGAATCCACCAAGACGAAACACTTTCGCGCGGAACCTTCCGCGCGGAAGTCTCAACTTAGCGAAACTCTTGTAGATACACCGGGACGAAACGGTGAGCGCCGAAACAACTCACCGGAAACAAGATTTTTTAATGATTACTTCGCACTTTTTCCTGCTAGTGAAAAAAAAACGATACTTTGAAAAGCAGAAAATACTGCATCCCGTGTGCCTTTTTGTTCTTATTACAAATAAATTCTCGAACTGGAAATGGAAAACTGTTTTTTTTTTTTTTTAACTTTTTATTCGATCGGTAGCCGTTCATTTTTTTTTTTGTTTTAATGATCAGCCAAACATTTATTTAATAGCATTTATGTTTTCAGACAGCGCTTCGATCGAAAGAAATTTCATTTGTAGAATATGTAGATAGACGATGTATATTTTCCTTTCAGAAATTCATATACAAAGACTGTTGCCAGCCAAAACTTATAGTAATTCATGTTTTTCTGTCAAAATTCACTTTGTTGTTGTTGTTTTTAATGAATATACACTAATGTGAATCATTTTTTCTATTCGAATCGACGTTTCTAAGCAGCCATTTTGTTTGTTTATCATGACGGAAAATGTAGCTCTCCGGAAAAAACTCTGCAAGCAGCGAAACTGAAAACTTTCGTTGTTCCGCAACGGAATTCCTGACCGGTGTACATGTTCTCATTAGAATATCATTGCAGCGAAACAGAGACGGAATTCGCAATGCCCTTAGATACCGGAATTTCGTCTTGGTGTATCCATACCTTAACTCGCGCCCGGGGCATAATACCTTTTTAGCGCCCCCCTCCCTTTAAAAAACCATATAATATTATTTGTAAAATATAACATTTGGCGCCCCTTTGTGAGTAGCGCCCGGGGCATGATGACCCCCCTTGCCCCCTCCTCACTACGCCACTGCATGGAGGCACCTAAGATTTCACCGTCTTTCTCCCTCACGAGGCGATTGCACGTTATTGTTTTTTTAAAGCCTTTGCTTTGTTAACCTTTAACCTCTGTGTTACCGTATTACATTACCCACATGAGAGCAAAGCTAGTATTAAATGGGTGTTATAAAAAGGGAATTTCGCTTTTTAATGTAGGCCTCCGTGTAGTTTTATATCCGTCTATTGAGCCATCATTATCCAGTTGTTCTCTTTTTTTTTTACCCCATTTGAGGTCATGTTCCAGTTCAGCCATTAGATGGTGTTTTTTGATGAGCCCTCTCTGAACATCTATATAAAATTAATTGTCGAAGTTCATTTAGTTTTCAGCACCTCACACTTGGCAAGTGGCCGCTCGCAATCCATTTGATGTCTCTAAATTTGTGAGACGATATTCACACACACACACACATATATTATATGGTTATGCATAATTTTGATGATATCAATAAGGCTGTCTCTCGCCGTGAAAGAGGGGACGTATGGTATGGTCGTGCGGCATATCGCTTGACAGTCGATCTGAGGGTTCTGGGTTCGATCTTCAAGTTAATTAATTACTAAGTGGTGCCTCAATGGTCATTGCTCTGTCGGCTAGGGTGGGGGGGGATGAAACAAGGGCACCTATGACTTACAGGGACTTCACAGATGGCTGTGAAAGTGGGTTCATTGTGGGTGAAAATTGTTTCCCCCTGCATCCCTGGCACTACAAAACTGTGTCAGATTGTCTTCAGGCTCTGACCATTGTACAAAGAGGCGGTCTTCGCATTACTGATGAATTCTCATGGCCCGGGTTGAGTGTCAAATGCGGCATCTAGAACCGAATCTGTAGTATATATATATATATATATATATATATATATATATATATATATATATATATATATATATATAATAAAGTATATTACAACGAAATGATCCTAACAACCCTCTCTAGGCCTGAGGCGGTTTACTTAGTCAAAAACTTCAATATCGGCTACTGTAGTACTTTGTGCATCGTGTACTATGTACACCATAAACTCTGTACATCACGAGATTGCTATTTTCACACAGATTTGTGTCTTCAATCCCCACATCTCAATACTAATCGGTGGCCTCAATACATCTCAGTGGCCTCAATACATCTCGGTGGCCTCACTCAATACATCTCAGTGGCCTCAATACATCTCAGTGACCTCAGTACATCTCAGTGACCTCAGTACATCTCAGTGGCCTCAATACGTCTTAGTGGCCTCAATACATCTCGGTGGCCTCAATACATCTCGGTGGCCTCACTCAATACATCTCAGTGGCCTCAATACATCTCAATGACCTCAATACATCTCAGTGGCCTCAATACGTCTTAGTGGCCTCAATACAAAAGGACTTGTTTAAACCAGCTACTCTCTATAAATCACCATTTCTTTACTTTACACTAGCTATATTCAAACAAAAAGTAATAATGTATAAGAAGTTCAGCTTGAAACACCCCAAATGAGATTGTCATTTATCGCGTTCTCTATTTACTCTGTCCATTATTTTAATTAATTAATTAATTTAGTTTATTAGATTTTAAACGATAACTAAATAATAATGCATCGTGGTAATGAGATAAAAAATTATTAAACAAATTATTAAACAAAAAAAGAGCATAAAAATTATTTAATAAATTTAAACATATATTTAAAGACCCAGTTTACGACTTTCTTTTTAACATCACGCTTTTATTAAAATGCAGTAAAACGTAACATGCTAATGAAAATATTATTTCTATAAGGTCAACAAATATGTTAATATTTATATAAATTATGACCGAAAAAAAACCGTTGGCGCCAATCTCGATTTTTATGTTGTTGTTTTTTTTTTATATGCAATTTAAACTTTGAATGAAATTGGAAGACATTCAGCATATTTTGTTGATATAATTTTGTCATGTCCTATATTTGAAGAGAGAGTTGATTGGCGCCTAGACTATTGGCTACAATTATAAATTCATGTTCATGTTTTGGGAACATTTTAAGAATATTGACACGGAATTTTTTTTGAATAGTGTGTGAAAACAAACAAGAACTAGAATTTACTTTAGCATTATAATGTTACTTTATTATACCTATACTAATGCTGCTTTACTATTATAGCCTACCTATACTTTTGTTACTTTATTGTTATACCAACACACCTTTATATAAATAAATATTTTTTTAGACAAACGTGTGTCGAATTTTATTTAGGGGCTACACAACTTCATTGTACTTAAGCCCGAGACCACAGTTACTCTCTACGGCCCTGGAACGAAACACATCTAGAAATTAAAAAACGCTGTTAGATTCATTATATCAATGTTTGCAAAAATGTTCCTACTTGTTGGCATCAGGGCCATTTTAAGGTCATCGTAGGTTCTAGGCACTTTCAAAGTCGTAGGCCCTCCCCGATTTCAATTTTTAATATTTTTCAAGAATGCACAGGCATTTATTTGCCATCCTGGCTTTCGTAGGCCCTTGAAAAGTCCGTAGGCCTACTTCGTAGGTACTGTGCCTATATAATAAAGCGGCCCTGGTCGGCATAGTAATTGCATGAACTGTTCTGAACTTATGTAACTGTCCTATGGATGAGTTGTCTAATACACATCTTTGTTTCTGAAACAAATGTTAACGGACTACATACTATATAGATATATTTATTACTTATCAGACCTCACTTGTTTGGTTATTCTATGTTATATCGAGGTTCCTATAAGGACGAGAGACAAGCTGCTGATCATGTATCACAACCACATCAGTTCAAACAATTATGTCGCTTTCTTTAAATACCGAAGTGTTTTTTTTTTTTAAAATTTTGTTACAACTTAGTAAACATCTGCATAGTCTTAGATATATACAATTCACGGTGTTGATATAGAACGACATTTTGCTATCAAAATATTAGTATGTTACACTTATTGGATGTAGGAGAATAAACCGAAATCACAGATCATCTTATACATGTCAGTGTTGCGTGAATAACTTGAATGTATTTCTGTACGATTTGGAAATAAAAGGGTAAATTGCATGGTAGTTTGATATTTTTATAGTTAAGACAACTCAGCACAATTTAGGCCGTTCTTAACATAAAGTATTCAACGGATTAGGTTAAGTTTGTTTGCAAGTGTGAGAGTAATTACATTGAATTGCATTTCTTATACATAAAGGTGAAGATTTAATTTCACCACACAGAAAGGCAATGTACGCTTAAACCGATGACGTCAAAGAGATACAGATTTCAAATGAAGTCAGAAGATAATGCGGTTTAAGGATGAGTAAGATCGTGGAGATTAACGGTCACGTTGTGAGCGAAGGAGTAGCTGCCTTGTTGCTCACCGCGTTCACGAGTGTCTGTATATAATAGCTCAGCGTAAGAAGATCAGGCCTTGCGGGCGCCGGGTGATAGAGGCCTGCTTGGGAGCAGAACTCATCGAAAATCTTTGTCTTTGTTGGTTGTGTAAGAAGGCCGAAGTACTCCTGTGACGTTGTGATGTAATAATTAGTATTTAAAAAATACCTCGATAGTAAACCGGTGTAAAAAACGGGCGTAGTGATACAGTGAGTGGATTCGTGGTGATGATGGTCAGCATGTTTGTAGCCACTACAGTCACCTACGACTTTCTTGTTGCTCCAGCCACTACAGTCACCTACGGCTTTATTGTTGCTCCAGCAACTACAGTCACCTACGACTTATTGTTGCTCAAGCCACTACAGTCACCTACGGCTTTATTGTTGCTCCAGCCACTACAGTCACCTACGACTTTATTGTTGCTCCAGCCACTACATTTACCTACGGCTTTCTTGTTGCCCCAGCCACTACAGTCACCTACAGCCTTCTTGTTGACTACAATATTTTTCTTGCAGACCAATGGAACACATTACTTGATTTCACACATAGTAATGTAAGGATTTTAAGGAAAATATTATACAGTTAAATATGCCAGCGAAACATATGTATACAAGCTGCCTAAACACATAAGTACAAGCCATCTAAACCAGCTAAACGCATGTACACGAACCAGTTAAATACATGTACACGAACCAGCTAAACGCATCTACACGAACCAGTTAAACACATGTACACGAACCAGCTAAACGCATGTACACGAGCCAGTTAAACACATGTAAACGAACCAGTTAAACGTGTGTACACGCTCCAGTTAAACACATGTACACAAGACTGGTCAGATAATGAAGACCAACTTCTTCACAGTTTCATGACTCTTACCTCGTGTAACATGTTACTTTTTTTTTTCATTCGGTGAGAACTGCCTACAGAAATTAAGATACCATCTACAGACGCCCATTCCCCTATCATTTACATGGCCAAGAAGACGCCCTCCCTCATCTTTACCCAGCGCCCTTAACCCTCTCTTTACCCTTGACATAAACCTAACCCTTCATGACAGGAAGCTCTCTTTCCGCGATATAAATAGCCTGCGCTGTTGATGTCAATCATGAGTAAATCCAAGGAGAGGAACTCCCGCTGCCCATCTATCTGTACTGGGTATACATTACATCTGAGCCGGCTGGTTGTCGGCCTTGTACTTTAACTTTTTGTGCTCATGGCTAAAGGAAGGGGGGGGGGAAATAATAATATAGAAAACTCTGGGCGGGTGTGGTGTGGTGTGGTGGAGGGAGATAGATGATAAAAAAATGGACGGGGGTTAGAGTTAATGGTTTGGCTTGGAGCGTTTATCGGTTAATCACCAAAATTAATGAGGACAACATTCCTTCATGTGTGTTGCTGGTTCTCTCCTTAAACCCAGAGCGAGATGGATTCATTCTAAGGTTAAGAAGAGAATTGTAGAAATTAGCCTTTTAAAAAACTGAAGATGAAACGACTTGCTGTCCGTGTTTTCAGTCAAGTCTGCACCAGACTCGTGGCGCTTTATGTTTGCTCCCAAACTAATTACAGAAATTAAATGTTTACTTTTACGATAATGCCAGCCATCTTCTATTTTTCACTTTCAACTGTCAATTTATATTTAACACTCTTAATTGCCAACTTTTCACATATTACACTTATAACTGCCAACTTTTCACATTTTACACTCTTTACTGCCAAATTTTCATATTCTATACTTTTAATTGGCAACTTTTCGTATTTTCCCCTCTTTGCTGCCAACTTCGCTTTTTTTACACTATGAAACACTCATTACCAATGCCTGCTTCTCATATGATTACACTTTCTACTGCCGTACTACGATTAATAAAATGTTTTAAAAGTAAATGAGTTCTTTATAAAAAGATCTATTCATGTATTCGTGTTTGAAACGTTTGTTTATTGCCGGTGACGGACGGACTGAGTTTGATGCAAAAAAAAAAATAACATCTAGGGTTGTCGGGTTGTAGCCTGGATGTAGACATATTTAGATGTAGGTCAACCATAAATCACCATTTTTTTTATACGTGGCATGTCCAAACAGATAAGACAGTAGATAGCACAAGCATTTCATCTCTCACAGGTTGCTTCACTCCAGACACACACACACACTAACTTACTCACTAGTCCATCTAGTGGAGAACTCATCATCGCCATCTTTTCTTTAGCTCACTCACCAGACATGGGCAGACTGTGGCCCGTCGGGCTGTTTGATGTGGCCCTGACACTGCTCCTCTCGGCTCGTCCACACCCACTTTTACATTTAATTCAGCTTAGCTCATATAAACACTCCATCTTTTGCTCTTGGTCCGTCCAATCTATTAAAGTTAAGAACCCAACGTGGCCCACGGTACAAAAAGTTTGCATAAGACCAGTGCTCTGCAACCATTGTGCCGCGGCAAGCTTGTGAGCCGTGTGACTGTACCGGGTGTGCCGCGGCAAACTTGTGAGCCATGTGACTGTACCGGGTGTGTCGAGGCTAACTTGTGAGCCGTGTGACTGTACCGTGTGTGCCGAGGCTAACTTGTGAGCCGTGTGACTGTACCCGGTGTGCCGAGGCAAACACTTATGTCGAAACAAATCGTCTAAGGTTTGAGACCAAAGACAATATATTAGTGGTTATAGAAAAAAAAAACACTAAGACGATAAAACATACAATATTCAAGAAACTCATTAAGAAGGAATGTTACAATATAGTGAAGCCATGCAGATAAGCAAAAGTGTGCAACAAAGTTTTATTACTTTATAACAAAATTGTAGAAGATAAAACACACTTTAAAGACAAGAATAATTCATTATATCATACAAATATTTATATAAATTATTACTAACAAAAACCGTGGGGGGGGGGAATACAATATAATGGACTAAATATGTCTTTACATTTGTTAATGAATGGCAATAATTAAATAAATAATCTATAGATCTTGATGGGTATGTTTTGTTCTACTAACGATTAGAAACAAAATGACGGTTCAAACAATCTGTAGCATTGACGAATTAATATGTTATATGTTACCAGAGAAATGTAAATTATTTCTAGGCGTAAGGTGGCCTTCTTTAAGCCTTATTTCTGCAATTGTGTCGGGTATAACCTGTAGAATAGTTTCTTGTCACGTGGCACTTCGACTTCCCGAGCAATGCCGGCTATTCTGCTAGTATCACTATTCCGTTAAATACATAAAGCAAGAACTGATCATGCAAGTAAATTAAGCAAATGGACTCTATCTCTTTCGCCTTTTTTTTTTAAATATGGAAATATGATTTTTTTCTATCAAAATTCATCTTTATCAGCCATGTTTTATTCCAAATAATTTAATGAAATTAATACATCTAGATGGGAAGTTGTCATAGAGTTCACAGTAATTAGATAAATCATTTGTCGATTCTTTTTCTTGCTAAATATTTATTGATGTAGCTAACTGTTGTTTTAACGGTTTATGTTTTCTAATTCCGCCAAAATTATGTCCGATAACGTCTTCTAGTCTGTTGTTGAATTAGCTCTTCGGCCATTTTACTCTCCTGATCATTTTTTGTTTTTATTCTGGATGGCTCCACATGTGTAAATATTCCACATTGTTTCCTAAAAATTGAACTTTCACCAAAATTAAAAGGGGGGGGGGGAGGGACTAACAATGTACATGACTGCCATATTGTACTTAATAACAGAAATTCACCAGGAGCAGAGACTCCCTCACCCACCATTCACTCTGAGCCTCAGGGTGAGCCCGATGAACCAGTTACTATTGATTTCACGTATGACTCAACTCTAGACTGTAAATCTAGACTAGACACTAAATAGAGACTAGACTTTATCTGCTAGACTAACTGAAGTTTAGACTCGGGGGCTGAAGCCAGGAAATCTGTGGCCCCTGTTAAGTGTTCGGCGTTGCCTCCCCCCCCCTCCTCCTTTCGCGGCGGCCCTGCAAGACTCCAACTCAAGACTTGGCTCTAATTCTAGGCTAGACTCGAAAGTTTGAAACCCGACACCCTGCCTCCTGGGATGTTCGTAAAATTCGTCTCACTTCCGGTGTTGGTCTCGTGAGTTGTGCAGAAAGGAAGGAAACGGGGGTGGGGTGGGGGCAAAAAAAGGGAGGACTATAAAAAAAAAACTCAACAGCTTTAAAAAAAACAACTCAACTTAGTCCCGTGTGTGTGTGCGTGCGTGTTGTAGTGAGAAATCAACATGTGTTGAACATTAATGTATTGGCCTAACCTCTGAACTTATACAACAAAATGGTTGAAATGCCTTCGCTCTCCATTATTCTATAAGAATGTTCAAAAAGAAACTACCTGTCGTACAATGAAAAGTTTCACACAAAAAGACAACAACTAGCAACTTTTTTTTACAATTACAGTTTTAATTTAGTGAGTATGTTGTATATCATTGTATTATAGGCTAAAAACTAAGCCAATAGCTATATTATTGGACTATATGGTGTTCCCTACTACAATAGCTCTGTATCATTAGAATATATGGTGTTCCCTACTCCAATAGCTATATTATTGGACTATATGGTGTTCCCTACTCCAATAGCCATATCATTGGACTATATGGTGTTCCCCTACTCCAATAGCTCTGTATCATTAGATATATGATGTTCCCTACTCCAATAGCTATACCATTGGACTATATGGTGTTCCCTACTCCAATAGCTATATTATTGGACATATGGTATCCCTACTCCAATACTCTGTATCATTAGAATATATGTTCCCTACTCCAATAGCTATATTATTGGACTATATGGTGTTCCCTACTCCAATAGCCATATCATTGGACTATATGGTGTTCCCTACTCCAATAGCCATATTATTGGACTATATGGTGTTCCCTAACCAATAGCCATATCATTGGACTATATGGTATCCCTACTCAATTACTCTGTATCATTAGAATATATGGTGTTCCCTACTCCAATAGCTAATTATTGGAGTATATGGTGCTCCCTACTCCATAGCCATATCATTGGACTATATGGTGTTCCCTACTCCAATAGCTCTGTATCATTGGACTATATGGTGTTCCCTAATCCAATAGCTCTGTATCATTGGACTATATGGTGTTCCCTACTCCAATAGCTCTGTATCATTGGACTAGATGGTCTTCCCTACTCCAATAGCTATATTATTTATATAGTTTTTCTTATAGTGCGAAGATTTTTTCAGAACTAGTGCCGTACAATCGTTGTTGTTTAATCGCACGGAGTAGAGAGCACTGGACCCACACACCAGGATAACAATGTTTAAACATTGAGCACTGTTGCAGTACATCAATGGAGTGTTGGGCTTCAGGTGTGTTACTGTAGAGAGGTGTGCACTAGCTGTGAACACCAGACACGTGACAGCCGAGTTAAAACACTAAAAGCACTTGGTGCTTTACTGAAGACTAGTTAACAGTGTAGCTGGAATGTTTTGAACTAAATTAGTTTGAAAAAAATCCTGCACAAAGTAGCGCATATTTTAGGACAGTCACACTATGTTAATAATATTATTTTAAAAAATTTGTAGCGCATATATATACATTTTTCTTTTGTAGCGCATATATATACATTTTTCTTTTGTAGCGCATATATATACATTTTTCTTTTGTAGCGCATGGTCTTATTAAAAAAAAAAGAAGCCATTGTCCGTAATGTAGTGCAGTCTGCCAACACAGCATGTGAAAGCCCACCTAGAAACTAAATATTGTGTTGTAATGACAGGTGGACTACATACGTGACAGTCCACCAAGACACTTAGACACGTGACAGTCCACCAAGACACTAGACACGTGACAGTCCAGCTAGACACTAAATATTGTGTTGTAATGGCAAGTAGGCTAAGACCCGTGACAGCCTAGAAACACTTGGTGCTTGTAATGGCAGGTAGACTAGACATATGACAGCCTAGAAACACGTGGTGCTTGTAATTGCAGGTAGACTAGACACGTGACAGCCTAGAAACACGTGGTGCTTGTAATGGCAGGTAGACTAGACACGTTACAGCCTAGAAACACGTGGTGCTTGTAATGGCAGGTAGACTAGACACGTGACAGCCTAGAAATAAATAAAAACCACTGAAAATAAAGATAATTGGAGTAATGTCAACCGTAAATTGTTTAATTATTTTGTAAATACGTCAGTTTTGTACTTGAGTGTTGGGTAGGTTCCCGATATAATTTGTTTTAGATGTTGATCCACTTTCCGGCTACACACTATTTTGAGAAATACAAAAGAACACCCCCTTTGTCTTGTTTAGGAACTAATTAAAAGATTAATGATCTATTTACATCATTTTGGACCAATAGTTCAGCTCCCATCAAACTTCCCACAGTATCTAGGGCCTGGTGAATTAATCGATATTCCAGATAAATATGATCAGACTGGACCATGAGGATCGCATGATTCGAATCACCCGAAGTAGATCTTGACTGGACCATGAGGATCGCATGATTCGAATCAGCCGAAGTAGATCTTGACTGGACCATGAGGATTGCATGATTAGAATCAGCCGAAGTAGAACTTGGCTTGACCATGAGGATTGCATGATTCGAATCAGCCGAAGTAGATCTTGGATTGTAAGATGGTCGTGCCAGCAATATTGTATCAGATTATAAGTAACAAAGTTAAATGGTATCGTCAGATTTATAAATAACTAAGTTAGTTGGTATGGTAGTTTTATTTTTAATGTATTCAAATTTATTGTCATTCAGTAACGTTTTTGTTGGTCTTTGGAAATGTTTCCCTCTACTTCAAAAATAAATCAATAAATAGGTTATAATGTGTGACTGTGCTGAAATATTTCACACTTATGTTGGACCGGCAAATCTGTGTTGTACCGGCACATCTGTGTTGTACCGGCACATCTATGTTGTACCGGCACATCTGTGTTGTACTGACACATCTATGTTGTACCGGCACATCTATAGTGTACCGGCACATCTATTTTGTACCGGCACATCTATGTTGTACAGACACATCTATGTTGTACCGGCACATCTATGTTGCACAGACACATCTATGTTGTACAGACACATCTATATTGTACTGGCACATCTATATTATACCGACACATCTATGTTGTACAGGCACATCTATGCTGCACCGGCACATCTATGTTGTACCGTTATATCTACATCGGGAACCTCCATGTTTGCACCTCTAACCTTTTGGTAACAATCAGATGGTGGATGTCATTTTTTCTTCTCGTTTAGCCAGGTGCTGAAGCGCTGAAATAACTTTACAGGGAGAGGGGGGAAAAGACAACATTATTTCAAAACATTTTATTTTACAAATTAATTATTAATTGGTCTTTCCTTCGGTCAATTTGATGCCCCGCCCATCATTATGTATGTGAAGTAAACAAAATTTTTAGACCAGTTGTTTTCATAGGCAGAGAATTGTTTGGTTTCGCGATTTGAAGATGTGCCGTTCATCACCTTTGAAACATAACGCCTTCAAACACGTCATAGGGTCAATGCAGCTGGACATCAGCCCCGTGTCTCTGGTTGTAATGTAGCTGGACATTAGCCACGTGTCACTGTAATGCAGCTGGACATCAGCCCCGTGTCACTGGTTGTAATGTAGCTGGACATCAGCCCCGTGTCTCTGGTTGTAATGTAGCTGGACATCAGCCCCGTGTCTCTGGTTGTAATGTAGCTGGACATCAGCCCCGTGTCACTGTAGTGTAGCTGGACATCAGCCCCGTATCTCTGGTTGTAATGTTGCTGGACATCAGCCCCGTGTCACTGTAGTGTAGCTGGACATCAGCCCCGTGTCTCTGGTTGTAATGTAGCTGGACATCAGCCCCGTGTCTCTGTAATGTAGCTGGACATCATCCCCGTGTCACTGTAGTGTAGCTGGACATCAGCCCCGTGTCTCTGTAATGTAGCTGGACATCAGCCCCGTGTCTCTGTAATGTAGCTGGACATCAGCCCCGTGTCACTGTAGTGTAGCTGGACATCAGCCCGTGTCACTGTCAGCCCTGTAGTGTAGCTGGACATCAGCCCCGTGTCTCTGGTTGTAATGTAGCTGGACATCAGCCCCGTGTCTCTGGTTGTAATGTAGCTGGACATCAGCCCCGTTTCACTGTAGTGTAGCTGGACATCAGCCCCGTGTCTCTGGTTGTAATGTAGCTGGACATCAGCCCGTGTCTCTGTAATGTAGCTGGACATCAGCCCCGTGTCTCTGGTTATAATGTAGCTGGACATCAGCCCCGTTTCTCTGGTTGTAGTGTGGCTGGACATCAGCCCCTGTGTCTCTGGGTGTAGTGTAGCTGGACATCAGCCCGTGTCTCTGGTTGTAGTGTAGCTGGACATCAGCCCCGTGTCTCTGGTTGTAGCTGGACCTGTGTCTGGGTGTAGTGTAGCTGGACATCAGCCCCTTGTAGTGTAGCTGGACATCAGCCCTTGTAGTGTAGCTGGACATCAGCCCTTGTAGTGTCTCTCAGGTAGTGTAGCTGGACATCAGCCCCGTGTCTCTGGGTGTAGTGTAGCTGGACATCAGCCCTGTGTCTCTGGGTGTAGTGTAGCTGGACATCTGCCCCTGTGTCTCTGGGTGTAGTGTAGCTGGACATCTGCCCTGTGTCTCTGGTTGTAGTCTGCTAGGACATCAGCCCCGTGTCTCTGGTTGTAGTGTAGCTGGACATCAGCCCCGTGTCTCTGGTTGTAGTGTAGCTGGACATCAGCCCCGTGTCTCTGGTTGTAGTGTAGCTGGACATCAGCCCTTGTAGTGTAGCTGGACATCAGCCCCGTGTCTCTGGTTGTAGTGTAGCTGGACATCAGCCCCGTGTCTCTGGTTGTAGTGTGGCTGGACATCAGCCCCGTGTCTCTGGTTGTAGTGTAGCTGGACATCAGCCCCGTGTCTCTGGGTGTAGTGTAGCTGGACATCAGCCCCGTGTCTCTGGTTGTAGTGTAGCTGGACATCAGCCCCGTGTCTCTGGTTGTAGTGTGGCTGGACATCAGCCCCGTGTCTCTGGGTGTAGTGTAGCTGGACATCAGGACTTGTAGTGTAGCTGGACATCAGCCCCGTGTCTCTGGTTGTAGTGTGGCTGGACATCAGCCCCGTGTCTCTGGTTGTAATATAGCTGGACATCAGCCACGTGTCTCTGGTTGTAGTGTGGCTGGACATCAGCCCCGTGTCTCTGGTTGTAATGTAGCTGGACATCAGCCCCGTGTCTCTGGGTGTAGTGTAGCTGGACATCAGCCCCGTGTCTCTGGTTGTAGTGTAGCTGGACATCAGCCCCGTGTCTCTGGTTGTAGTGTGGCTGGACATCAGCCCCGTGTCTCTGGTTGTAGTGTGGCTGGACATCAGCCCTTGTAGTGTAGTTGGACATCAGCCCCGTGTCTCTGGTTGTAGTGTAGCTGGACATCAGCCCCGTGTCTCTGGTTGTAGTGTGGCTGGACATCAGCCCCGTGTCTCTGGGTGTAGTGTAGCTGGACATCAGCCCTTGTAGTGTAGCTGGACATCAGCCCCGTGTCTCTGGGTGTAGTGTAGCTGGACATCAGCCCCGTGTCTCTGGTTGTAGTGTGGCTGGACATCAGCACCGTGTCTCTGGGTGTAGTGTAGCTGGACATCAGCCCTTGTAGTGTAGCTGGACATCAGCCCCGTGTCTCTGGTTGTAGTGTGGCTGGACATCAGCCCCGTGTCTCTGGTTGTAGTGTGGCTGGACATCAGCCTCGTGTCTCTGGATGTAGTGTAGCTGGACATCAGCCCTTGTAGTGTAGTTGGACATCAGCCCCGTGTCTCTGGTTGTAGTGTAGCTGGACATCAGCCCCGTGTCTCTGGTTGTAGTGTGGCTGGACATCAGCCCCGTGTCTCTGGGTGTAGTGTAGCTGGACATCAGCCCTTGTAGTGTAGCTGGACATCAGCCCCGTGTCTCTGGGTGTAGTGTAGCTGGACATCAGCCCCGTGTCTCTGGTTGTAGTGTGGCTGGACATCAGCCCCGTGTCTCTGGGTGTAGTGTAGCTGGACATCAGCCCTTGTAGTGTAGCTGGACATCAGCCCCGTGTCTCTGGTTGTAGTGTGGCTGGACATCAGCCCCGTGTCTCTGATTGTAATATAGCTGGACATCAGCCACGTGTCTCTGGTTGTAGTGTGGCTGGACATCAGCCCCGTGTCTCTGGTTGTAGTGTGGCTGGACATCAGCCCCGTGTCTCTGGTTGTAGTGTGGCTGGACATCAGCCCCGTGTCTCTGGATGTAGTGTAGCTGGACATCAGCCCTTGTAGTGTAGTTGGACATCAGCCCCGTGTCTCTGGTTGTAGTGTAGCTGGACATCAGCCCCGTGTCTCTGGTTGTAGTGTGGCTGGACATCAGCCCCGTGTCTCTGGGTGTAGTGTAGCTGGACATCAGCCCTTGTAGTGTAGCTGGACATCAGCCCCGTGTCTCTGGGTGTAGTGTAGCTGGACATCAGCCCCGTGTCTCTAATTGTAGTGTGGCTGGACATCAGCCCCGTGTCTCTGGGTGTAGTGTAGCTGGACATCAGCCCTTGTAGTGTAGCTGGACATCAGCCCCGTGTCTCTGGTTGTAGTGTGGCTGTACATTAGCCCTTGTAGTGTAGCTGGACATCAGCCCTTGTAGTGTAGCTGGACATCAGCCCCGTGTCTCTGGGTGTAGTGTAGCTGGACATCAGCCCCGTGTCTCTGGTTGTAGTGTGGCTGGACATCAGCCCCGTGTCTCTGGGTGTAGTGTAGCTGGACATCAGCCCTTGTAGTGTAGCTGGACATCAGCCCCGTGTCTCTGGTTGTAGTGTGGCTGGACATCAGCCCCGTGTCTCTGGTTGTAATATAGCTGGACATCAGCCACGTGTCTCTGGTTGTAGTGTGGCTGGACATCAGCCCCGTGTCTCTGGTTGTAGTGTGGCTGGACATCAGCCCCGTGTCTCTGGTTGTAGTGTGGCTGGACATCAGCCCCGTGTCTCTGGATGTAGTGTAGCTGGACATCAGCCCTTGTAGTGTAGTTGGACATCAGCCCCGTGTCTCTGGTTGTAGTGTAGCTGGACATCAGCCCCGTGTCTCTGGTTGTAGTGTGGCTGGACATCAGCCCCGTGTCTCTGGGTGTAGTGTAGCTGGACATCAGCCCTTGTAGTGTAGCTGGACATCAGCCCCGTGTCTCTGGGTGTAGTGTAGCTGGACATCAGCCCCGTGTCTCTGGTTGTAGTGTGGCTGGACATCAGCCCCGTGTCTCTGGGTGTAGTGTAGCTGGACATCAGCCCTTGTAGTGTAGCTGGACATCAGCCCCGTGTCTCTGGTTGTAGTGTGGCTGGACATCAGCCCTTGTAGTGTAGCTGGACATCAGCCCCGTGTCTCTGGGTGTAGTGTAGCTGGACATCAGCCCTTGTAGTGTAGCTGGACATCAGCCCCGTGTCGTACTAAATATTTTGACTGATTCTATCTCAATACTAAAATTAAAACATTATTTAGTTTTCAAATATTGATTTTTTTAAAATCAGTTCGATCTCTGCGATGAATATTGTGTGCTTGTTGAGCTGGGAGCATCGTACTCTTTATTAAATTCTATTATGTGTGTTTATATGCATGGATACAGAGGGCAATATTAGGTCTCTTAAAGAAACATATTTGACAAACCCGATGCTACAAAACATATTTGAGGGGATGGATGGTCGTGCGGCACCTGGTTCGATCTCCGGTGAGGACCAAGAAAATTTTTCAGGTCCTGGCTCAAGTTCGCGATATGTCTCCCGTGGTGCCTCCATTGCCATTGCACTATCGGCTATAGTGGGGATGAAAGAAGGACACCATAAAAACCGTCCCATTAGTGGTTTATAGGATCTAAGATATTTCATCTCATCCTTACAGGGACTTCACACACACAAAACATATTTGACATACCCGATGCTACAAAACACATTTGCCATACCCGGTGCTACAAAACACATTTGACATACCCGGTGCTACAAAACACATTTGACATACCCGGTGCTACAAAACACATTTGACATACCCGGTGCTACAAAACACATTTGACATACCCGGTGCTACAAAACACATTTGACATACCTGGTGCCACAAAACACATTTGACATACCTGGTGCTACAAAACACATTTGACATACCCGGTGATACAAAACACACTTGACAGCATCTCGCAGTAACGTGAAAGAGATGATTTAGATAAACCAGTAGCATGTGCTGATTGTCGCCAATAATCTCTATCTTTTTGTCATCTGCGATAAAGGGGTTTAAAAAAAAAAGACCATTCGATTATACTTTTTTAAGAGTTAAGGTATGCAAGGGGAGGAAAGAATGAATCATCCCACATTCCACAGGACTGAAGGCCCCCTTGGGTTGTCTTCTCCTGTTGTCTTCACGGTCCTAACTGGGGTGGCCTAACCTCACCCCACTCACATCCCCTCCTGTCACGACAGGCAGGCGAAAGCATCCGAATGTGACAATAGCCGACAACAAACAGTTCCTCAGTAACACTCCTATGTCCCGTGTCGCGAGATGGAGCGTGTCAGATATGGTTGGGTGGCCTTGTGTGTCCGGGAAGGGAGAGGGGGGGGTCGGGCTGTGGATGAAAGTAGGGCGTGTAGTCGTCTGCTCTGGTAGCCTGGCATGTATAGCCTCTATAGAATCACACGCCTCCTTTATTCACTGAAAAGATTTTTTTTTTGCTAGCAATTCGAGGTGTTGGTATGTTAGTGGACTGTCTAGTTCTGTTGGTCTGTTACACCACACACCACAATCTGAACACGGTCTCTATTTTACACACACAATCTGAACACGCTTTGGTGTTACACACACACAGTCTGAACACGCTTTGGTGTTACACACACACAATCTGAATACGGCCTTTATGGCATAATAAACTATATTACACTATGTATTACATTAAGTGCATCTAAGTTTCACAGGTCAGTTTTATCAGAACCGGTCTTATGTCTTTGGGGGTACTAGGCCGAAACGTGTTGAGATTAGGTAAACATGTAATATAGTAGTAGGAATAGATTCACTGTCATCAGTTAGTGGGGAGAATGATAAATCAACGATACCGTGTGACTCATTTTGGTTTAGCAGGACTTCTCAGAATGTTCGCCTCTGCCCCTGGACGTACTGCAGCAACAGGTAGAGTTATTGAGTACCACTGAGTTCATCCATCGAATTCATTTGTTTCTGTTTATAGGAAGAAGGGAAAAAAAACGTCATTACTATATATATTTTTTTTTGTTGGACAAAGTAACGGGCAAAAAAATTCATTAAAAGTTTGACCAGTTATTGTTTTGTTTTTAAATGTGGGTCTATGTATATTATAATTACTGACTTTTGCACAGTGCCATGTCCTTACAACATTATAAGACTACAGTAGTTGGGGATTTTCTAATGGATAGGTAAACCATTGCGAGTATAGTTTTTTTATTGAATTAGATGTGCTAAGACTGGCCACTGACAGGTACAGATGTGTTAAGAGTGGCCCCTGGCAGGTACAGATGTGCTAAGAGTGGCCCCTGACAGGTACAGATGTGCTAAGAGTAGCCCCTGATAGGTACAGATGTGATAAGAGTGGCCCTGACCGGGACTTAGCCCTAAAATTCTTGGAGGCCACCCCTTCTCGCCCCGCCTCAAAGACGTAAAAACGGCTCTGACCAAGTCCATCTGAAGTGTTTCTTTGCTCATGACAGTCTCGGACATAGGTGGACATCTAGAAATGGGCACTGTACCGTCTTGGTTCGAGGGAGCGGGGGAGGGGGGGCAAGTGTTGTTTGCGCTCCAGGTTTCTTTTGATATTTCTACAGACTTGGGAACTCTTGTTTCATTTAAACGGACTTCACACAGAAGAAATTCTTTATACACTGGACATGTCTGAGAGAGTTATTCTTCATATTTAAACGAAATTTAAACAATAAATGTGTATAAACTGAATTAGCCTAGTGTACCATATTTACTTTTACGGTGATAAAATAAAAAAAAATATTAAGAAATGCAAGAAATGACTTAAGTTTGTTTTGTGCGTCACAACTGTACGCCCCATCCCCCCACCACCCCCCACCTTCCCCAACTCTGGCCGTCTTGTCATTCAAAAGATTATTCTGAGAGAGACTTACGACTGATTAAACATGAATATAGGGGAGTGCAGTAGGTAGAATGGAGCAAAAGTAAATCTCCATGTGTGATTCTGAGTATTTATCCACCCCTCCCCCACCTCCCCTGCCTACCCGCCCGCCCCCCTGGTACCCTTGATTTCTTTATTTGGTTGTTACCCATTTCTTTTTTATTTTATGCCTCAGTTTTTTTTGTCTTGTTCCCCGCGGGAGATTTTGGTAAAAGATTGTATTACACACTTACACATTGGGGTTAGTTCACCGTGGATGTGATGAACACAGGTCAACTACACAGCAGGTTGGAATAACACACTTGCCCTGTATCCTATAATTTTGATTTTACACAGTTAAATTTTTGGCAGTAAAAATAAAACATCTTCAGAGTGTGTTTGAGCAGAATGATACTTTTGTACACATAGTACAATGTAAATCTACTCACTGATATGTGCGTACTTACAACCTAACCCATCTATAAACTGTGTCCTAACAACCTAACCCATCTATAAACCGTGTCCTAACAACCTAACCCTAACCCATCTATAAACCATGTCCTAACAACCTACCCATCTATAAAACATGTCCTAACAACCTACCCATCTATAAACCATGTCCTAACAACCTACCCATCTATAAACCATGTCCTACAACCTACCCATCTATAAACCGTGTACTAACAACCTACCCATCTATAAACCATGTCCTAACAACCTACCCATCTATAAACCATGTCCTAACAACCTAACCCTAACCCATCTATAAACCGTGTCCTAACAACCTACCCATCTATGAACCGTTTCCTAACAACCTACCCATCTATAAACCGTGTCCTAACAACCTACCCATCTATGAACCGTTTCCTAACAACCTACCCATCTATAAACCGTGTACTAACAACCTACCCATCCATATACCGTGTACTAACAACCTATCCATCTATAAACCGTGTACTATCAACCTACCCATCTATAAACCGTGTACTAACAACCTACCCATCTATAAACCGTGTCCTAACAACCTAACCCATCTATAAACCGTGTCCTAACAACCTACCCATCTATAAACCGTGTCCTAACAACCTACCCATCTATAAACCGTGTCCTAACAACCTACCCATCTATAAACCGTGTCCTAACAACCTACCCATCCATATACCATGTACTAACAACCTACCCATCTAAAAACCGTGTTCTAACAACCTACCCATCTATAAACCGTGTACTAACAACCTACCCATCTATAAACCGTGTACTAACAACCTACCCATCTATAAACCGTGTCCTAACAACCTACCCATCTATAAACCGTGTCCTAACAACCTACCCATCTATAAACCGTGTACTGACAACCTACCCATCCATATACAGTGTACTAATAACCTAGCCATCTATATGCCGTGTACTAATAACCTACCCATCTATAAACCGTGTACTAACAACCTACCCATCTATAAACCGTGTACTAACAACCTACCCATCTATAAAGCGTGTCCTGAAACCTACTCACAGTGTCTTACAAATCTACGTACATATTTGATGAAAGAAAAATAAATATTAGTATAAATGCCAAGAAAACTCAGAACATTAGGCCTACCAATAAAAAAAAAGGTTGACTATACATAGTTCACCAATGTTAAGATGTACATAGTTCACCAATGTTAAGATGTACATAGTTCACCAATGTTAAGATGTACATAGTTCACCAATGTTAAGATGGACATAGTTCACCAATGTTAAGATGGACATAGTTCACCAATGTTAAGATGTACATAGTTCACCAATGTTAAGATGTACATATATTAACAATTACTTCACCCCAACCTTTCATTTCAAACTTGAAATAAAAGAAGCGAAGACTTCTCGAATATGCAAGTAAAGCCTGCCAGCATTTCATTTTTTTTTTATTCCGATCAAATAATGAAGCTATTTTCAGAGTTTCTTACGGCTTATTTCGATGAAATGTACACAGCGGGTTATTTGTTGTAAAGACACTGTAAGCCGAAAAATTAAACGTAAAGTAATTACCCCTCCCCCTCTCCAGAAAAATGGAATAATTATTATTGTTATTTTTTTTATTCGAGTATTATTTCTAATAAGCTGGATTTTTTAAAAGTGATTTACGAAGATTATAACTTGACTTTAAAAAAAAAAAGAAGTTTTAATGAGTGTTTGAAAAATAAATATTTTACAGTAAAACAAATATAAAAAAAAAAAGAGCAGGTGTGAAGGTGGGAGCCGTGTACACTGGACTCATAATGTGGGCGTTTTGTAAGTGCTGCAATATGTCAACTTTAGGTGGAGGGGAGAGAGAAGGAGGGAGAAAGAGCTTTGGGAAGTTAAAAAGCATGTCTGGAATTAATGAGAAGTGACACTTTAAAAAAAAAATATATGGTGCAGCAGCAGCAGGAGGAGCGTAGACTGAGAGGCTTAGTTCTCCTTCTCCATTTTTTTTAAAAATAGAATTGTGTGTGTTTTCCCCCCTTTCCCGTCCGTTCACGTCATTGGTGGATTAGTTATGGGAGACAAGTCAGGAGTAAGCCTTTAACATGATTATGTCCCCTGAATTTTTAGCCCGGAATCTTTGATATTGTTTTCAACAGTTCCCTTGAAACAATTTTGTTTTTTCTTGTGACAATCCACCTTTTGTGTACATTCTTAAAACGTATTGTTATAATGTTCATTGTATGCCGCTGTTGAAATAAATAAAAAATTCGACCCACAATCGAACCTTTATCTCAAGGGATTTCTTTTCTTCAAAGCTTTTTATTTATTTTCACTTTTCTGTCATTCTGTAAAACTATGAATACATTGAATTGTTTTATGATTGGTTCATTATTGTAAGGGTCTGTCCAAACGTGTGAGAGCACATTCGTTATGTGCCACTTTGTGCTTTGTTTTGATTTTTAAAAAAAAAACTGGACATTTCGTCAGGGTTATGTTGTCTTTATCTGCACGTCGGCGAGTTGGTTTGTTTGTTGTTTTATTTTTGAAGAAAAAAAAGAAAAAGAAATTTAAAAAATTAGAAGATCTCATCAATTATCAAGCGATCATTCAGATGATAAATTGAAATGGCCTTTCATCAATTTGTTTGTATCAATATTTCGTCTGCTCGTTTGATGCAATTTAAAAAGTGTCACCCTGTGGACAGCAGCGAATGACGAACTTAACTAACATTATAAATCAGAAAATGTTACCCAGTACAAATTCATATGTAACTTGTTTGATAAATGAAATGTGAGTTAAATACTTTTAACATTTTTTTTTATTAAACGACAAGATAATAATTTCAGACGCCACTATTTTAAAAGCTTATATTTGAGTTGTGTCCTTAGCCTAAATCAAGTATCCTCTTATTGGACTATCCATTAGCCTCTAATAGGTCTTTTGTTTATCTATCGATATGTGTCTTTGTTACAATTGTACTCTATAATTATACATTGTCACTTCCTCACAATAATATCGTTTCGTCGTCAAGAAGTCACTTAGTACATCTACGTTTTTTTTACAACTGTTGCAATCTTTAGTTTTGATTGGTATGTATTTGTAAATGTCTATGTCACTTTGATGTTTTTGTAACCTTACAGTTGGGGGTGGGGGTACACAATCTGTGACCTGTGGGAGAGGTAACTGGCAGACGTGGGCTGTTTGATCTCTAAATATTGTAATAATAACTTTATTGTGAATGTGTTACATTAAATGAAGATTTTCTATTCTTGTTTGCTATTACTTTTTTTTTCCTTTAAAGATGGGTCTCGAAAAACGAATATGTTCATTAAGGGGTAGCGAATCGCAAAAGTCTGGTAACCACTGTACCACAATACAATTTTTGTCTGCCGAAACTCCGTGTAGAATGAGAAGTTTCTATGTGGCCATCATGGAGGAAAAGGTGGTTCTGCATCTGTGCACCTCTGTCTTTAGAAAACCAGTTGATTAAATATGTCTGGTCTTCCCCCACCACATCGCGCTTCAACTTTCGCGGCTTCATTTTATCGTGGTTTGTGTAGGCTATATATAAGCTCAATAACATATGCATAATTTTTCCGTATTATAGAAACAATCTGATTCTTTTGAAGTCTAATTATGTCTTTTTTCCCTTCCATTTAGGTGTATATAATATGCAACACTAGCGCAGTGGTGATTGTACAATGTTTCTATATGTCCTGAAAACTCTAATAGTGTTAAAAACAGTTTTATGAAGGTCGTTAACATGTTGTTTTTCTCCATAAAATATTCAATTCATACAAAAATAATCCTACCTCGCAGAAATTCACATCTCGCGGTAGAGTCTGGAACCGAATAACCGCGAAAAACGAGGTAGAAACTGTATTTATATTGCAGTGAATGTCTGTCACTATCTATTTTCAAAGTTTACATTTATCTTCCACAGAGTCACAGCACAAAGGTCGTTTCCGTGGCAACCAGGTCAGCCGACCACCCAGCAGCCATATCACTCGTGTTGATGAGGAGCCCACTGGCTCGGATGGTCGTAAGTCCGGGGCCCGGTCGGTGGAAACGGTCGATCGAGGGGTGGGGCCCACCCCTCTGCCCCCTCCACCACACCTTGGATCATCAGGCGTCGAGCCTAGGCTGCCCCCTTACTTGAGCTTCCAGTCGTTCCCAGACCCGAGAAATGGACTCTTGGAGGCTTATGGTCAGTAGATTCATGTCAACTATGTTTATCATAGTCAGTAATTGTATACTACACTCATTGGTTCCTCCTCCATTCATGCTAACTATGTTTATTATCGGTGAAGCCGTTTCTTGGTTGTTATTGTTGTTGTAATTGATATTGTTTGGTAGCCCTAGGCTAAAGTACCTAACGGGGCCCATATTTCATTGTATAGACTTAATGGAGGGGGGGTAGTAGTGTGAGTCCTAGACGGTTGTACTAGTTTACATGTCCTATAGCACGGCTCTGACGCTGGGTATTTAGTAACAGTAATATTAGTAACTGTTGGTATTTGGCTGTAACAGACGATACAGTAACTACCTTTGACTCTGTATGTGCCCTACACAGACGCTACGGTAGCTAACTTGTGCTCTGTATGTGCCCTACACAGACGCTACAGTAGCTAACTTGTGTGCTCTGTATGTGCCCTACACAGACGCTACAGTAGCTAACTTGTGTGCTCTGTATGTGCCCTGCACAGAAAACGAATCTCTTGCGAGTAACTAATGGAGGCCCCGACAAGGCCTTCGACTGCTGACAGCCCGCTGGCGATCAATGTATATTCGAGGCCCCGGCCCAGGCTATGCTGTAACATATATTGGAAAGCGTCGGGACCCAATAACTAGGGGCCCCTCAGAACCATTGTGTTTGTCTCCCTGCACCAGCCCTAATAATATTTTATGGTCATCGTAGAATAAGGTTGCTTTCCAAGTTTTGGACCTTCGGAGATTGCGCATAGCGTTTGTCGCTGTTGAATCAGCCACATGACCGCTATGATAACAATAACGGAACGTCATGATAACAATAACGGAATGTCACGATAACAAGTTTGAGTCCGTGTCTCGTCTTTGTGCGCAATTTGTACATTGCACAAGAAGGGTCATATGAAGCGTGATGTTTGTGTGTGATGGTTCTTTTGTACTGTTCATAATATGACCATAATATCAGAGCTTTTACTTGCATGCAGTGAGTTTTCAATACATTTTAATGTTTTCAATCATCCATATCCAGCCATGGCCGGCTAGCTAGAAGGCTGTGATCCAATTTTCTTTACATGAAACCCCGGCTTTACAATGTTCATTTTCAAAGCAGTTCTATCGCCTTGACTTTTCTGCTCCATAAACCCTCCGATGTTAAAGCACGTTGATATTAAATAACTATTGTGAAAGTTCCTTCGGATTAAAGCACACAATGGTAACACGAAGTCGTTCTAGTAATGGCAGGCCTATATACCGCGGGAGTTGAAACAAGATGGAAGAGGGGGGGGGGGGAGGGCATTGAGCGCGGGACTGGGTCGACTAACGATTAATTCTTACAATGGACATGGAAGGAGGGGGGGGGGGGAGAGAGAGAGACGAGAAAAACCTTTAGCTAAGTTAGCGGAACGCCAGAAAAAGAAGAGTTGCCGCCTTTTGACTATAACGGGCTGGGTAGGAGAGGAATTTCACAGGCAACTTCCAACTCTTTAAAACCGAAACAGGGCACGCAAACCTCCTTTCAGATTCTGATTTGGATCAAAGTTGGAGGGTAGGAGCTAATCCTGGAAAACCCCATTGTAGATAATTGACGACCTCATTCATAAAAAAAAGGAATAATAAAAAGAAAAATCTCTTATGAGAGGGCCTTATTTTTTTCCGTTTCTTTTCTCCTGACTTTTTTTTTCAGTTTTAATAATTAAACTGAAACGTGTAATTTATAGCTTTCTAAAAAAATGTAAGGTGTAATTGCTTACAGAATTGTTCGTGTTGTTGAGAGGTTACCTTGGAAACTGGATGGGTAGAAGGGCCAAATATAAACGCGTACATCTTTCTATTAAAAAAAAAACAACAAAAGGACTTTTGATACTGATGAGAAGTAACTATATAATTAAATGAGATGATTTTTTCACAATTATCAGCAAAAACACATTTCCAGTAAACTATAAACTAAACAATTATTCAACATTGGCCTATCTCTAAATTTCAACTTTTTATGTGGAATTTCTTTTTTAAGCAGTTTAGAGCTACAAAGGGAAAAAAAATTAATTTGTAATATTTCAAATGATTTTAATAAGTGTCTGATTTTAATGATTCCTGTAAGAGTAAATCAAAGAGGGATAACTTATTTTATAGATTGAACTTTTTAATTTGATTGTTGCTTATTTGTATATTTTTTTATTAATCAAAAATTAAAAAACATTCAGTTTTTGTGTTGAAATAAGTTTTTTATCTGTTTATTTAATATTTAACTTTTTATTTAGGGACAATGATTCTATATTTTACTGTGTATATTATGAATTCAAAATCAAAAAAATATTTTGAGTAATAATTTTGTCTGTTCTCTTCTAGGTTTGCCTTACACATATCCACACTATCCATATCCAATAAATACTCCACTCCCTCTCAACCCCTCCACACTGGAGGGACGATATCATTGGCCACCTACCTCACCTTTCCACCCCCATTTACATGGGTAAGTCCAAAATAATAATTATATCAGTGGTATTCAAAAGTGTATTATACTTATGCCACTTGAACTGTTTAAATTTTAATACATGAATACTTAATTATTCTTTAACCATTTACTGTTAAATTATCTTGACTTATTCCCAGTTAATCTTATAAATTGGTTTACCTTATAAATCTGTCATGTTCAAACCTTAATGAAAGTATCTTTTTTTTTTTTTAAAAAAACAACATCTTGGATAATTTGATAACTTGATACAATTTGATTCCCAAGCATTATGAGCTATGTTAGTTTAATTTTAGTATACTAATAGGTTATAGATTAAATTATACAAAAAAATTTTTTTCTATATGGTAGATAAGTATATTATATTAATTGATTTTTTAACAACATAATTCCACAGATTGTCATCCAGCCCAACTCAGTCAGAGTTTTCTTTGTTAAGTATGCGCAGCCCTTTAATGCCAGGGGAACCTGTTACACAGCTGGCTTCTCGGATACACTGGGAGCAACTGCATCGCAACTATTATCCATTATCTAGTCGAAGATTTAGTCCAGCAAGCTTTACAGGTACTATATTTTTATTTCATACATTTATTGGGTCTTTTGATCAGCTAACATTAATTATATGTATTTTTCTAAGTTATTAAATGAGTGATTTAAAAAAGTAAAGCTTATTTTTAGAAAGGAATATTATAATTATTAATTTTAATACCTTTAAATATAAATTTGTTGCTACTAATAAAAAAAAATGAAGAACTTATTTTACACTTTCATCTGTTTATTTACTAGGTCTTCCATTAGGGGCTAGTCCTTTGATAGGAGAGTATCCGCCTCCATCTATTAGTGGCAGAAGTTTATTTTCAGACATACCACCAACTCCTGGGTCAGGGAGTATAACATTACCTGGTTCATTAGACAGTGAGTATAATATGTTTTGGTTGACCACTCAACTTGTCACATGACATCATTAGATATTTTAAGAATGTGCTATTTGATATTACAATTTATATTGCATTTTATGATTTGTTTCTGTTTTTAAAACAGGTTCTCGTTTGACAAGTCCAAGACCGAGTATTGTTGGAGGTAAAAGTCGCAAGAGGGCGCTGTCTCATTCCCCGATTTCTGACTACCTTGATATACAAAGTTTGACCCGCAGTTCTGAAGGGTCTTTACAGCTGGCTTCTTTCTTACAGCATAATTCTCGGAGCTCTAGTGCAGCCAGTGGCTCATATGGACATCTGTCAGCAGGTTTGTATTAAATTAACTATCATAGGATATTTAATTATCTACTTTACTTGATTTTTGTCCCTGTTACCTTACCATATTTATTTATTTATTTGTTCAGCATCAGTTGGTACAGTGAGCCCAGGCCATCCTGTCGTGCCGTCTAATCCTTACCTTCGGGCCGGAAGCATGGCACCATCCAGTTTTTTTTATTCACCAATTCATCCACTGATGGGTAGACAGTCGCACCCAGCTGGCCCCATGTTGCCCCTGGCAACACAGATGACTCATAGTGTCCAAAAGTTTGAAGCACAGGTAGTTGTAAAACTTGAGATCTTAAAACTGTTTCTTCTGAACCCTATTAAACTCTAACACATTTTAGTCAAACTAGTTTTAAAAATCTGCATTGCAAATCTGAAAGTTAATTTTTTTATTTTATATGCATCAATGGTTCCCAGATTAGATTTATAAAAACCACAGTTTATATAGTAGATCATGTAAATAAAAGCAATTAAAAGATGTGAAACTTGTTTTAAAATATTTCTTACTAACAGATATGTCCACTTCAGTTCCCTTATTATGATACTCTTCCCACAAATGCACAATTTTTCTTTAAAAAAAATCCATCGTGGGAAAAAAGAATAGAAAAAGATTTTGAAGCCTTAATAATAAATATAAACTTTTTAACTGTAGGCTCAGATTTCCACAACAACCAAAGAACCAGGATCTAGCAGTATTGTGAGTAGCACGATGGACAACACGGGTGAACTGCGCAAAGTCAAAGTAAAGAAAGAAACAGAACATTTACATATAGGTCAGTTGCACACAGAATACCTTCTTTAAATTTGAAACTCTCAAAAACAAAAATATATTTTTTTTTAGTTTATATTTTGACTAAGTTTTCTAGTGGCTAGCTTTTAGCAAATAAATATTTTTAAAAAAAGTAAAAATGTGCATATTTAATTGAGAGAATGGATTAATTGTTTTTTTTTAAATCTTGAGTTTTTTTTTATTTATTTTTTATTCAGCTGCATTAGAAGCTGATGATGATGATGACAATTTTGGAGACAAACCTGGACATGCGCCACAAGAAGGTGAAAATGATTTCATAGAGACCAATTGTCACTGGGTGGACTGTAATAGAGAGTTTGAAACTCAGGATGATCTAGTTAAAGTCAGTATTGATTATTTTATTAATACGTTTTCTTTATTATTTGTGTGCTTTACTCATTAATATATTTTCTTTTATCACTATACGCTTCTCTCTTTTTTATCATTTATACCTTTCTTTTCTATGTTATTGATTTTTTTCTCATGCCTGTAAGATTTAAACTGTCGTATCAAGAAGTTGCTGACAAAACAAATAACATTTCTTAAAAATCTCTGTTTGTAAAACTGTCATACATGTATTAAAGCACTTAACTTGAAAGACAAACCAAATTTCACTTCTGAAACAGTATAAGCTTTATATGAAATGTTTTTCTTTATTCAAGTTTTCTTCTTTCTTGGAATAAACATGACATTTGAAAATGTTTACAGCATCTGAATCAAGACCACATCCAATCAAACAAAAAGTCATTTGTCTGTAGATGGCAAGATTGCAGCCGAGAAGAGAAACCATTCAAAGCCCAATATATGTTAGTTGTACATATGAGAAGACATACAGGAGAAAAGCCTCATCGTTGTACAGTAAGTTAAAAGTTGCAATAAAGACCTAGACGTAACTTGAACTAATCAGTTAATTTTTTAATCGTATCTCACAAAAATAAACTCGATTAATACGCAAAAAATAATTAAATTATATTTTTTTCCAATTATAAGAAATAACATGTTAGTGATTGAAAATTGATTTACATTAGTAGTTTCATTTGTAAATTAATTTTTTTTACTCAATTAGTTTGAAGGTTGTACAAAAGCCTACAGCCGTTTAGAAAACCTGAAAACACATCTACGGTCTCATACAGGAGAAAAGCCTTACATGTGTGAATTTCCGGGGTGTACAAAAGCTTTCAGCAATGCATCAGATAGAGCGAAACATCAAAACAGGACACATTCAAATGCTGTGAGTGGTAGAATTGGTAGAATTTTAAAGAACATACAGTAAAATCTGTGTATTACCTGTGTGTATTACCTGTGAAAACTTTATTGGACATAAACATTATGTACAGTGTTGCTGTCAGCTGTGCTTTTTCAAGGCTATGTTATACTCTGTATTATAATTAATAATATGCTTAAAGTTTATTCAGTGTAGATTTCATATTATGTTTATAATAATACTAATGTATGAGCCATTACCTTGTACTCTTTTTTAGAAACCTTATGTTTGTAAAGCTGCTGGATGTACCAAGCGTTACACAGACCCCAGCTCTCTAAGGAAACACGTCAAAACAGTTCATGGAGCGGATTTTTATGCCAACAAGAAACACAAAGGTGATGGTAGCTGCCATGTAAAAAAAGAAGATCCTGATGGGGTAAGTACAGAGACATGTCTTTTTTGTTTATCTTTCTATTGATTAATAGTATAATATTAGGTATAATAAACCTAATTTTAAAAAAAAAGGTTATTTTGAATACATAAAAAGCAGAATCTGTTATGTTATTAGGCCATTTATTTGGGATAATCTTTGTGTATATGATAAAAATCTCTAAATGAAATAAATTCATATGATTTTAAATATTTATGATAAAAAAAATGTTAACAAAATGTCTCAAATGATAATGTTTAAATCATGCTTGAGGATTAACAATATTTTAATCTGTTCTGTTATTTTCAGGATAATGATGCCTGTGATGTCAGTCGACGTGGTGAAGATAGTCTTGGTATCATAGGATCAGTGGGACATGTGTCCAGTGATGGTCGTCAATCACAGGTAAATGTCATGGCTTTGATATTTCATTTTTAAGGACTTAGAGTTAAATTCGCTCACAAATGATCTTTATCTAATAATTAAAAGATGTATAATTTATTTAATAACAACCTGTTGTAATAATATTTTTCTTATTGCTAAGAAATCATCTTATGAAAGAAATAACATTTTTTTTTATGTTACAGGACAACATTGGGTCAGCTCCATCTTCACATTCACAGCCTTCTCCTGACAGCAGCCCTGAGGTCAATGTTACATGTGGTCTGGGTCCTGGCCATGATATTGAGGACAGAGTCAGCAATGGAATAGGCCACTCAATAATTTTGGGTATTGAGGAAGAGGAAATAGATATCCCAGAGTCCAACGAAGCTGAAGTAAGTCAATGATGAAATTTGAGTTTAAACCAAGAAACTTTTACATAAGTTTTTGGTACATGATTTGTTTACCCCATTAAAATCTGTTCATGCATCATTGATTCAACTATTTTCTTTGGGCAGTCAGTGGTTAGTTTGAAACATTAATTGTATTGTCATTTATTGGACTTTAATTATAAGTTAATGTAATTTTGCTGTTTTTATAAAAAAAAAATTTTTTTTTACAGGTCTCTGGATCAAGTTCCCTGCTGACAAGAAGGAACCAAATTAATGCAAATCAAGTAATGCAGAATCGACTTAAAGGTCGATTCAGATCAAAGGCAGGCTCTATATCTCCATTACCACAATTGCCACGTAAGCTTTGCATTATTTTGATAGGTGTATTTTATGAAGTCTTCCAATTTATTAATTCATGTACCATAAACTAGCATCATTAAATTAATTCTCACTTGTATATGTGAAGTCATTCCATATTTTTATTGTAGCTGTAGGGCCTCAGATTAATGGTGGAGGACTGACACAAATATCAATCACAGAGTTGCCTAAAGGCCCACAACCTAAGGGCAGCCCTCAGCACAAGAGAATTACAGATATTGTTGTGGGAGAACAGCAGAATTCATGTAATTCATTGGATGATCTCTTTTATAATTAAATTATAAAATAAAAATTTCAGAAATTAGAGAAAATTTTATTTTTTTTTCTTTAAATTAGGGAGCATATACATGTATATATATATTTACATACACAATCTTGTTTCTAGATTGTTTTTTATCTTTATTTTTTTCATTGAATGACATTTAACTTTGTATACTTTAGGGCGTGACAATGGCACCACATTACTACCAAGCAGCAGACGTGAAAGCAACAGCAGCACTCTAAGTTCCTACATGAGTAGCATGAGATCCATGGGCAGCACTTTCTCATCCAGGAGGTAACTATTTATTAAACATTGCTTTGTATAAGCCATATTTTAATATGTGTCTAAAGTTTCAGTGTAGTTTTACCATTTGCCCCTAAGACCAAAGTCCATTTTTACTTCCCTATACTTAAGCAAAAAACAAATGTGAAAAATTTGTAAAAAATGAGGATGTGTGTTAACAAATTAATTTATAAAAAAACAACTTTTTGAGTCATTCTTGTCATTTCTGGAGAAATAATGATATATATATAATCATTAAGTTCAAAATTGATGTTTAAAAAAACATTTAGTGCCTTATTTTTCATTAAATAGCTCATAAATTGCATGTGCCCTTAGATTCCATCCAACTTAAAAAACGATGTTACGACTATTATGAAGCATTAGAGCATTTTCAAAATCATTCAGTCTCCATTAGGTGGCATTCAATTTTTTAGATTTTACTTTAAAAATTAAGTTTTATTATGTGTAGGATATGCATTTAATGTTTATGGGTGACTAGCATCATTGTCTAATAAGATTATTTTAAAATGTGTTTAAATGAAAATTACATAAATTTGTGCTTATGTGTTATTTTTTTGGCATAATAATTTTTTTCAGATCTAGTGGAGCTTCACAGTTTTCTTCAAGAAGATCCAGTGGAGTATCAGCAAGACTTAGCATTGCCAACTCACCCTATGAATACGACATAACTGGTAATCTCCCAAACTCAGTATCCAGGAGATCAAGTGGTGAGAGTTCAACTAATATAGGAAGTGTATCAGCATTGATGCAAAAGACAAATCTAGGCAGTCCTACGAGCCTTGTTGTTCCACCAATGCCTGGTGCCATGCCACCTAATGCAGGAAATCAATCAACCAATGGAGTTGCTAATGGCTGTGGATTTGGTAACACTCTAGGAAACAAATATTACAATGAGCGTCTTGCAAGGTAATTTGAAAAGTCTATTAAATTTTTTTAAACTTAATTACAATTAATATTTCATAATTCCATCATTTTTTTTCTGGAATCAGAAAACTGTTTTTTGTTAGTTAATTATCTTAATCTGTATTAAATATTTTTGCCTTTAATCCTTCTTATTCACAGATATTTTACTGCTAGACGGGACATTGATGGTATTCGAACCAGCACTCCAAGCCACACTCCACTACCTCACGAAATACCTGACAGAGAAATCCGAAGAGCCAGTGACCCAGTAAGGACCCAGGACCCAAGTTTCAATTCTCTTAAGAGTTTACAACGGTATCACAGCCTAAACGCCATGAAGCCTCTTCCTATACCAGCTAGCATGCGCAGCTTACAGAACTGTAAATCTGAAAACAATTCTGGCAACATAGGCGGCTCCAATAACACTTTTCATTCATCTCGGAGCAGCATTGCCACTGAGTCTGGAATGAATGAGGACGGTGTCAGGATTAAATTGACTGATGCAGAGCTAGAGGACAAAATGCTGGAAGATAGTGAAGATATGATTATACCTGATGACATGCGCCAGTTCCTTAATGAGCGTTGCAGAGGAGACAACTCTGCTAGAATGCCAGGTGACTTAAATGGTGATAATGCTCTGCAAGAAATAGATGAGCTTGATTTGAACTTTGACCCTTGTGACCTAGATCCTGATGACCCAGCCATGTTTTCAGTCTCGTGTCAGTCAAACAATATGAACAGTCCAGGATTTCAGATGCAGAATGCCCGAGGGGGTCACATGCTGGCAGGAAATCTACAGCTTCAAACAGGGTTTGCTGATCTACATCATGATTCTGCTCCGGGCATATATGACCAATTGAATACAAGCCCATCAATTAGGCCAAACTATGGGGCAAATTTAAACCCGAACAATACTTGGTCAGTTCAACCTTCAGACGGATCCATGGCTGGAACAAACCAGCAAAATCTTCAGAGATCTCCTGGATATATAGTTAGCCCTCACCTCAGTGGAAACACTCAACAGCAGCACAGTCACCCAAAACATTCACAGCAACAGCAAAACATTCTCCAACAACATCATAACAGTCACCAGCAACAGCAAGGAAGGATGATCCCAAATGATTCGTCAAGTCAAAGCCAGAGATTAAATGCTGAGGGTATAACCTGTAATAGCTGCACAAACTCATGCTGTTCGCAGGGAATTGTCGGTAAAAGTTGTGTTGGTCAAGGTCCAGTGGCTGGTTGTGCCATGGGATCACACAACACATCCTGTATAACATCTCAGGATCCAGAGATTTCCATGGCTGCCTCCAGAACTTGGGATGTTGAGGGTGGAGGAGGGGCCTATCTGTCTCAGCACAATCTCATGCAACATCAGCTGCAGCAGTATCATCACCAGAGACAGCATCAGCAGGCAGCTTATAACCATCCGCCATCCCAGATGAACCATCTGCCCACACATATTCCTCATCCTCCATCTCAGATACCCCATCCTCCACATCAGCTTCCTAGTTTCCATCAGTATCCTAATCAGAACATGATGCATCCACCTGTGGGTGGCTTTAGCCCTCTGCCACCCCCAGGTGAGAAACCTGTTAACCATCGGTCTAAAAGAGCTAGTCCTCAAGTTCAGGTACCCCACATCAGCCAGTCTCAGATTCCAGCAAACGCTAAAGCTGCTAATCGTGGTTTACCTTTATCCAAACCACCACCACCACAGCAACCAACCGCCCCAGTTCGTAATCCACCAGTGGACTCTTTTCCTCAGAATATCGCACATGAGAACTATGCTGGTAAAATGTATTCAAACCAGGCAGCAGTGCCTTACCCTCCTAACCATCCTCATCAGTGTTCATACCCTGCATCATCGCCTTACACACCGTCGACACCTGGCCATAACATGTCCGTCCCCATGCACATGAACCACATGCATGCCAACAATCCTTATCCAATAAATCCAATGAATGGCCACATGTCTCAAAACCCTGTTCTTCACCACCCCGGCCAGATTCACAACGTTCAACAATCCATGTTACCCAACCACAATCAGTGTTCCAACCAAGTTCTTCCACCATATGTGAGAAATAATCCATACAATCCAATGGAGATGTCTCCTGGGTGTAACCAGGTGACAAGTTCGACTGACCGCAAAGAAACAACCCATCCCATAGAGGATTTTATGGATAACTTAACATCAATTTCTACTGAAAACCTCATGGATAACATCCATTCTATATCTCAGGAGAATATTGCCTATAGTCCGACACCAGTGTCCATGCGTTCAGTATCTCAAAACTCTGGACGCTACAATGCACTGATGAATACATCAAACATGGTGGTAAATGACATGAGCTCAGTACTAACACAACTGGCGGAAGAAAACAAATTTTTAAATATGAGGCCTTAAAGCAAAGTTTTTTTTTTCCGTTTTCAGATTATTCAATATTTTCACATCTTGCATGTCCCAAACATTTCATATTTTGTAAAAAATTAAATTGTTAGATGAATGACAAAATTCTTTTGTTAAATGGTGCTTCCATTTATACTGTTTATACCAGATTCAAGTATGGAGTATATTATTAAGTGAACAAATAAAATATGTCTCTACGCTTGTTCATTTTAACATGCACATCATAATCATTTTTTTTTATTTACAATTAATTAGTCATCTTGTTTTACTGCAAAGTATTACATATGGATTTTTTAACTGAAAACCTACAAGGATTGAGTACTTTTAGTAACTGGCTTTTCAGATGATGAATAATGGCATCTGCACTGCATTTAGAAAATATTATTAATGAATATATTACATATACATATTCTAGTAATTCTTCAGGCTAAGCATAAGTTACTTACAAAATTAATATAGTATTTTAAGATTTTAATGATAGTAAAAGCACACCAGTGATTGCTTTCAAGATTACTTATTACTATTTAATTTCAACTGATTGTGTTCAGATACAAAATAATAATTTTGTATACATAAAGCCTACATGTGTATCTGTTTACATTGATGAGACCTATCAGAAATGGTTTTTTTTTCTGCCTTTATTCTTTTTATTTTGTGTTCATTTAAAACACAAATGTGTTCATATTTTGAGCTGCTCTTGTCAGTGCTCTATGACAGAGCTTCCGAAATCTTAACCTTTTTTTTTAACCCAACGATCAATTAACTCTTTTTTTTTTTTACAAAATAATTGAAGCGTTTGATTTTTTTTTTCTGAAAGAAGACTCATACAAGTGCATATAAGTTCTGTTCTATTTGGAAGTAGATATATGTGTCATATGGCTCTAAAGATGCAATATTTTTTTCTTTGAAAGCATAATGAAACACAAAGCTCTTAAAATATATCCCAATGATAAAAAAAAGCATAATATATTAAAACAATTGTATTTTGATACCTTTGGATTTTTATTTAGTTCGAGGATAAATAACACTTTTAAACAAACATGCCTTTATCCCATTTATGTCTTTGCTTTTTATTTTACTTATGTGCATATTTACCTTGTCCTTACAAAAAAAAAATTTTTAATACTATGCCACTGAGTGTAATAACTTGCTCCTAATATGTCAATTACTTGAGGACATTGTTTTCTTCTTAAGAGTACTTTAATTACTTTGATGTAGGAAAACATGGCTAATAATTCTAAGAAATGTTTTAACAATTGATAACTTTTATACCTTATATTTCCTTATCTTTTGTTGTCTTTGTGTTATTGTTTACTGAAACAAAAATCTTTATTCATTATTTTATTTTGTTATATGATACAAAGAAAAGTAATTCTTTAATATCCTGTTGTTGAGGTTAGAATCCTCATTGAGGTGCCATTTTGTTGCTGATGAAAATAGAATTATATTTTGTTTATATCATGTTATCATGGTGATACAGGAGCTTAGAATTTCATCTACTTCTTGTGATGAGTTACTTCTGTCAGTTTAAAGCAATTTTTTTATCTATTGATATTGGGCAAAGGTCTATTCATAGTTGTTTTTTTTTAATTTAAATTTCTTTAAAGAATGTAGTAAACTTTTTTTTTATTCAGAAAACATTACCCTATCCAAAATAAAATAAATTCCCTTTCTTAAAAGGCTTTTACATACTAGATCAAATTTTAACATTCTTCACTTTAACTTTAAGTTTCTAAGTTTTTTGGACAATTTTTTGTTATAGAATACATCAATTAGTTAAATATAAAATGGGTCAGTTTAGTAATAAAGTCAACAAGTATAGAATTTCAACCTCTTTTTTATCACACTTTATAATATTTTTGAAAGGTATATCTTATAGACTGCTGATGGTTGGCTGCTGCGCAATATTGTATTTCACTTCCCCTTCAAATGAAATTTGTTTACTATCAGTGTGAAATCGAAACCGCACTACCTCAAGTATTTATTGCTATCTTAATTAGCATCTCCAAATTCTATCAGGTAGTATTGGTCGATAAAACTTTTACACATGTTCTTAATACGTTTCAAAAACTGGTACAGAAAAATGGGGGAAAATGTTTCAAAAGTATGAGATTAAATCATTTTTGGGGACAATCATCTGGTGATTGTACATACTGTTCCTACTAATGTTGTTTTGATTTTTCTGTGTACAAAAATATTGAATCTCAAATATTTGAATATTTACATGTAATACTCAATAAATTTTTTAGTCTGATTTTTATAATGAGATTACAGAAAATAATGGCATTTTTTAATTGGGAAATTTTTTGAAAACAACATATCTTTGTGTTATCTTTTGATCTCTTATGAGAGGATAATTTAGAAATTACATATGCAAAAAACAAAGCCATTATCTGATTTTTTAGTTTAGTCACTTTTTTTCTCACATAATACTACTTAATTCATAGTTGTTGTTTTTTTGGTTAATCATATATTCAGTAATAAACATACACAAAAATAGGACAAGGTTTTTATGTACAGAATTCTATAAATGAATGGTTATTGCTAGCTTTGTTTAAAATTTAATGGATCTTACTATTTCTCATTCTTGATAATAACACTAAGAGTTAAGATGAACTTGTTTTTTCAACTATTGACATAGCTCATTTATCAAAAATCAAACTGTATCTTTTTTTTTTCATTTAAAAATTACTTTTAAAACAATACATTGGAAAAAAACGAGAAAATGTAAATAATGTTTTGTTGTCTTGATCAGATTACTCAACTCAAATAAATGTATGTTACATAAAAACGTCTATCTCACTATTTGTTACATAAACATATCTTTTTAAATGATAGAATATTCTTGTAATATACCGGTAGATCGTATTTACCCAAAATATGTTCTAATTTTTCATTGCTGATATTGTTTATTTATAAATATAATTTTTTAAACAAATTTGAATAATGATATTAATTTACACAAGGACAATTTTACATGGTAATTATATCAAAATAACATCTTATTAAAAAATGATGAAATTAAGGCTTTTAGCATCTTAAAAATTCTTAGAAGGGACCATACAATGATAAGATGAGAAGACATGAATTACATTTTAATGAAGAATATCACATTGTTCATTTGTTGATCTTACTATTGTAGGAGTTTTAATTGACATTAAATTAGTGACCATATTTGTTCTTAAGTTTCATTTTTTTACTTTATAATACTAAAATGTCCACTATCCTGCATTTGGTCTTGTAAAGATGAATTATTAATATCTGTTATGACATTCACAGAGACATAGACTGAAAATATACATTACATTATTTATAAATATGTCCACTCTAGGAAATGCTTTTAAGAGAAGTATTATTAATAAAACAATTTATATGAGTAGAAATGAGTCAGTCTCAAAGAAAGATGTATGAATAACTCTTTGAAATCCTTGTTTTGACTTGAATCATTTTTCTTTGAAATGTTGATATTATATGATGTATATTACAATGTTATCAAAGGCTTGATGGTTAGAATGTGGAATGTCACACAGCTTATCCATTTTCTAAACAGCTTTTCCAGGTCAGCTATCTACAGATAATAGTTTACCTTCATTTATTAATAATCCATTAATATAGGTGAGGATTCACTAATTGGATAGTAGATGGGCTTTTTATGCTTCAAATACAATGTTGTTAAACAATACTTTACGAATTCTCTAAACATAAATCCATTTTAAAAGCTGTCAGATTAGTTGTTTTTTTTCTTATATGAAATCATGAAGAAAATATTTAGCAATAAAAAAAAACAATAAAAATAATGTCTTTGGGACCCAGTTTTTTAAATGATTGAATGTTTCTTTGAGAAAGAAAAATATTCATCTAAAATGTATTATTTCTTTTGTATTGCTCATAGTTTTGTTGATGGAATATTGTTCCAATTGAAAAAGTGCCTTTAATGTTACTTATTGTTCAATTTTTAAAAGTTGTTTTTTTTAACTGTCTTCTATGCATAATATCTCTATTTTAATAGAACTTTTTCAGAATGTATTTACAATTTAGTTATTACTTAAACAATGAATATTTCTAGCTGTTGATAATGAAAAATATCCTGTTGATTATTAATAGTCATTTGCATGCATAAAATATAAAATATTGTGTTCTACTTATATGAATTTGAAAATAAAACTTTCAGATTTTTAAAAAATCACATCATTGTTCATTTTCAACCATTTATTTTTAAGTCTGCATGTGAAATGTTTCATTCTTTGATTATATGTATATTTTTTTGTTTAAATTCCCAAATATTTCTTTTTATTTAAATCCATTTTTTAAAGTGTGCACAAATGATTTTCATAGTGATAAAATTAGTTTTTTTCTTTTATGCTTCTGTGTTTCTGTTTATTGAACCTCTGAATATGCTTACTGTAAGACTGATATATTTTACATGTACTTAAATCATGCATAGACACAAAACAAAAATCAAATAAATATCATAATTAAAAGTGTTAATTTTAGTCTTTTTTCACTGCTTACCATTATCATAGAATGTTTATGTATCTGGCTTAATTAAAACAGGGTAAATATATCTATATATACAGGCATACCTTACTTGATACTGTTCCATTAAATCTATTTCACTAAAACTTTGTTGTTTTTTTCCCAATTTTTAATTTTTCATGAACCAAAGGAGGATGGTGCCCAGTGCAAATCGAATTTTTGCAAAATTTGCCTCTAGGAAAATATTAATGTTGCCCTTAGCACAAGGCCATCCCTTGGGACTTATTTTATGAAAATTATCCCCACATTCTATCATGAGCAGGTCTGTAAATTATTCTTTGCTGGAAAAATAGATTAGCCATGTGAGTTAGTGTTAAAAACTGACCATGTAACTTACTATTTTAATACTTTTCACATTAATGTGAACAGAGGGGGAAAATATTTAGGATTAATGAGTGATTTCTGAAATAATTCGAGTAATATAAATTAAAAATCATAAAATCAATTCAAGTTAAAAAAAATGTTGGGAAAACTACATTCATTCAAATTTAGAGGATGATATCATTGATTGAAAGTTCTTAGTGCGATGGAACATTCCCGATATTGCAAAAGGTTGCACAAAAGTTATATATGTGTGTGGGGAAAAAGAAGGGGGGGTATACTTTTAAAAATTTTTGTATGGGGGGGGGTGGTGGTAAAGTTTCACAGCTGTTAACAAGAGATGGGGCGGGGGGGGGGCTAAAAAGTGCTAAAATGTGTTGATGTAAAAATGGACGAGCCCTAAGTTGATAGTGAACTCGACTCACATCGAAAATGTATAGGGTTTAAACCTTGGTAAAGCCACGATGAGGTGGGAGCCACCAAGTCTATAAGCCCACAGAAAGGACGTATGAAAGTGCAACTGACTTCTGTTCATGTGCCCATTTCGTCGTCGCCCCCCCCCCCCAAAAAAAACCCCCACATCGGTAAGGGTTAGGGGAAAAAATAATAATCTTAAATCGCGGGGAACCATCAAGCACGTGGCAGGAGTTGTCGTGACATTTGAATTGACAGACAAAATGCTTCTCAAATTATATAGTTATAATATAGTTGTGAGTGCATCATCTATTCTAGGACACAAGGTCTATCAGGGGGAACTCGGCGTCTCCTAGCCAGGAAAAAAACATTTGTAATCGATACCATGGTACTTGCAGCTGGCGATGTTTGGGGTCGTCCATAAAGTACGTCACGCTATTTTTTTTACGATTTTTGATAAGCATCGTTTATCTGCTACCTATTCATTTACTATGTGTGAGGTCAACTTTGAGATAATCTTCCGATTATGCATCGTTTATCTGCTACCTATTCATTTACTATGTGTGAGGTCAACTTTGAGATAATCTTCTGATTATGCATTCTATTGACACCTAGCCGTTCAACATCCTCTGAATATGCATTTTCCATTCTGCCCAGGCCCGTAACGTGCTGGAATGCAGGGGGCCGGGCCCACCCGCGTTGTGTCTGGCCCCCTCTGCTTATTTGCTATACTTAGTAAAATGTATTACCTGCCTCCTGCTGTAGAATTTACACGCTACGGGGCTGATTCTGCCAATAATTGCCATGAGTTCTCTTTGCCTTCTAGCAGCGATTCTCAATGGACGGTTTTATCTGAGTTGAATCTGGAAAATTTGGGGTTGGCACATTCCTATAGGCCATTATAGGGGACGGGTGGTCGAGTGGTGTAGAGCGCTTGACTGTCGACCGGAGGGTCCAGGGTTCGAATCTCAGTGAGACCCTTAGGATTTTTCAGGTCCTGGTGAAAGTCCCCATTCTCCTGCGCCCGAGCTCTGTGTTATCCTGTATGTTTCTTCAACTTTGTTTTTGAGGCAAAGTATAAGTGACACACTTTGCAAATTCGATCATGTAAGCTGGTATGCAAAGATGGACAATAAAGATGATATGGTTGCACTTTAAAAACTCCTGTTGATCTTGGCATAATGTCATCACATTTGAGAGTTTGTGCCACAAACAATGAAGGACATTTAGGAGCATCTGCATCTGCTCTATCGAAGCTCTGAGTACATCAGTTGTTTGGTTGATTGGGGTTGGATTTGGAGGAGGAAATAATCTCGAAGGTAAAACGTTGAAAAATGAGCTCCGTACTTTGTCGCAACATTTTATGTCCTGACATTTCACAATTTGAGTGAAGTATTGTCTGGTGTGAACATGATGGTAAAACTATTCCTTATCCTTCGACATCAGTCCTGCTGCATCCAATTCAGATTTCTCAGGGTTGATATATTCTGCAACTGTTGGAAACTGGTCAACAATCACATGCGACAAGATTTCAGCTAAAGTTTCACGTGCAAACTTGAAGTTTGTTCTTTCCAAATTATCTCATTTATTGTTCTGCCCTGCGAATCAAAGTGACTGCCATAATGTTCAATTTGCAATATGACACCAGACATTTCTCTGCTAAATGGAGCCATTCGATGTTCCACGCGATTATAAGCACTTCTTTCTGGTGCACTGGTTGCAAGGAATAAGGCATCAAGATTATTTTAACGAAGTGATGGATTGCAACTTCAATTACTTTTTTGTATTGTAATACAAATTCCAAATTTCTTGATCAGTATATTAGCGCTCCTAACTAGCATGAGGAATTGTGAACAACACATTGAAAAGATATGCATTTCATGCTATTTTGACATGAAATTAATTCAAGTGTTTCACAAATTTGTTTGAAAATTATTCTTAAAACTATTAATTTTTAGTAAAAAAATTAAAAAAATTAAACTAGAGAGAAAATTAAAAATATATATAAAATGTGACGTCACACTTGGCCTGACCCCCCTCCCCCCTGTCACAAACTGTCACACTTTCTTATGCCCCCTCCCCCCCCCCTGGAGCGTGACGTACTTTATGGACGGCCCCTTTTCACTTTATGTCATTTTATATTCAGAATACTTGTCTCCAAGTGGTTTTTTTTTTTAAAGGCAGAGAAGGCCTTGGATAATATCTTCTGGCTTCCTAAGAGAATGGTCAATCTATTTATAGTTTCTTCTTGATGTTTGTTGGTTGAACTTGATGGTGGTCTTCATTTACACTCTGACCTTATCTGTAAGATAATGAAGGTTGCAATAAAGTGTTTACTACCGTATTAAAAAAATACATTTCAATTCCAAATACTCGGGTTTAGCTGACAGTTGCCATTGCGCTGCTAATAAATTAGAGCCATCCGCAAAAAAATGCTGGAGGGGTCTTCCTTAAAATATAATTCCCACCTATCGGAGTCACTCAAGTCATGCACCCTATCATCACAGGCTCCCCGCACCCCCTATAAACATGGCCGTCTTGAGATCGTTGGAGGCCCTAGACACTATATCACGTACCAACCAAATGGCGTCATTACTTTATTCACTTCACAGTTCTATTATTGTACCTGTTGGGTACTTTGGGGAATCTATTTAAAACATGGATATCAAAGAAAAGGGAATGTTTTATGCAATTAATTAAACAAATTGAAGTAATCCATGGATATATTAAGCCGGAAGGTTTAGAACCAAATACTTGTTTGTGATAAATGGTAAATGTTATGGAATTAAAATCGACTCAGTCATTTAGATCAGGTCATTCTTGTCAGAGGCGTAGCTGGGGGGGGCGGGGGGCGGGGGTACATATGTCTCTCCCCCCCCCTCTGAAACAACTTGCACTTAAGACTTTAGTTCTTAAACATGTCTTTTTGAAGTCTATAGTATGATGCAAATGTAGCCTATATGGTAGACAGGAAATCAATTTAAATGTAGTCTAAAAACAATTCAAACGCTTTAACAGACCCAGTAGATATAATGTACATTTTCTTTAATAATGAATCCAGGAAACAGGGGAAATATGGCTACCATCTTAAATAAAATAGTGATAAACAAAGCTTCATTAAACAAAATTCTTCATTTCTGTTTTTAAAAATCAGCATATTTTTAAACTTTTTGTTTCTACATATCTATACAGTACGTAAAATTTAACCTTTAAGCAAATTACTTATTTTTAATTATCATTTTCATTGTAATTTAAATTTTCTTTCTTTTTTTTCTTCAAAACTTTTTTTTAGCATAAACTATTTCAGACTCAGTAGAAGTAATAACCAAATCGTTCCAACATTCTTGTTGAAAGATGATCTCAAGTAAGTTTTGATTAGTTTTAGTTTGGAAAAGCTTTTTTCTCCAAATGCCGGCAGCATGTGAGCGCCAAAAAATGCTAAGAGCTGTTACTGTAATCAATAATATCTGGTGAAAGTAGTTAGGGCCAGTTATTTTTTTATATTTCTTCACAAAGCATTATTGTATCAGCCAGTTTTCTAAAAAAAAAGTTCTCATAATCGAAACCGTTAATCTAACAAGTTCTTATGGTTAATTACTGAAAAAAAAAATGTTTTAAATATTTCTATCCAAAACAGATTTAGTGATTATATGGTTATCATATAGTAAGGAGTGCCTAATGAAAGCTTTTCCAGATGCTGTAGACTATGTAGTGTAGACTGTAGAGAATTGAAACAAAAGGTGCGGGTACGGTATAGGGTGATAACAAAAAAATATTTTTATGAAATCACTTGCAATCGAGGAACTTTTATGTGTAATTTAAGAATATAAATTGCATTTTTTATTTTTTTTTTAAAGTTCCCCCACCTCCCCCTTTTTCGGAAGAAAAAAGTGAAAAAATATTTTTTTTTTCAAAAAAAAAAAAGTGAAAAAATATTTTTTTTTTTCAAAAAAAAAAAAGGACAAGTTTTTTTTAGCTTAATTCAAAAGAGTAATAATAATAACTTATCAATTTTTTTTTAACAAATAAGATACAGATCAGTTAGTAATATGTACAGAATGTACAAGAAATATGTAAAACATATTGTTCATATGAACTTCAGATTCAAAAATTCAAATTTTCTCGATTTCGCATGAAGTTCCTCCATCAGTTTTACAGCACGTTTTTGCATTTTACCCTGATGAGTGAGGTAAATAGTTCATTGAAGGACGCTTTATTGTAGTGTTGCACATGGAATCAAGCATTTGCCCATTCATAGCAGATGAAGTTGCAAGCAGGAGCGAGGATGCTGCGCCACTCTGGTATCAGAAATAATGTTATAATAGTATATATCGCATGTGAGTTCCATCTTGCCTAGTGTAAATTTGGTAGTTTCTTCCAGCTGATGCGAGGCCAACGTGAAGTTGTTTTGTAATGACGATATGCCTGACATAATTCATAAAAGAACTTGAAATCATCTCGCCATCCAGGGTTCTCGCCTGTGCTAACATCATCTGTCACAACGAGGCGGTAATCAGCCTAAAGAGTGGCATAGTTTTGCGTTAATTTGTCAATGAAGGAATAGTTGAGTTCTTGTTTGCTCGTTGGTTTTGAATAAGAAATTCATGACATGTTTCAGAAGGAGGTCGAGCACATGGTGCTGACAGTCAATATATTGTGGCTTCTGAAAGCCCTTGCTCAAGACAACACATTTAAGAGTACCGGGTTTTATCTCGGTTGTCATATTTTCAGCATAACTACCTGATACTCTTCCCCTTGCACTCTTTTACCATCAAACTGGAGACAATAGGGTTCTTTGCTTTGAAGTTTTTGAAAATTTTTGGTTTTCATTTTCCGTCCTTCAGAGATTACTCGTTTCCAAACACCCGCCTGACTTGGAACCGGCACATCATGATCCTGTTCAGCAATGGTTGCAAGAACGTCATATGCTTTATGTGTAGAAATATTGCTTTTCAGTACTAGCAAACCCGCCGTTGTAGTGCTTGCTCTTTGATATTTCGGTTTGCATTCAGAAGATGACGTGGAAGAATAGGTTGTCGAATCGGGTGAAGAAGCAGAGGTTTCAGAATCCGAAGATTCTGAGACAGTTGTATGTGTTTGTGTAGGTTGTGAGACAGTTGTATGTGTTTGTGTAGGTTGTGAGACAGTTGTATGTGTTTGTGTAGGTTGTGAGATAGTTGTATGTGTTTGTGTAGGTTGCGATTGAGAAGAGCTGGCTTGAGATTGAGTTTTGGATAGTCGGATTTGTTTTCTTGGGTGGATTGATTCTAAAGGGGCTTGTTTGACCATTGAATAACCAATCTTTCCTCCACTCTTAACTTGCCTCTGGTAGAGCTCTTTATCCTTCTTGCTTTTCCATTTTCCATTGATGTTGGTGACATCAAATAACTTAGAAAGTGTTGGAGTAAATTTATCAGGCGGTTTCTTTTTGTTTTTGTCATATAAATCAAACAGACAATTGATTTTCTTTCTGATTAGTGCACTGGATAATAGTGGAAAGTCTAGAATTTCCCTCAAGAGCAATTCTATATCCGTAATAATAATTTTGATTCGATCCAGTCGCCGTTTCTGGCTATTGAACAGAAAATGAAGTTTCCAAGAATTTAACGGTTTGTGGGCATCCATGTGAGATTGATTAGCTTTTCAACAGATGGAATTCTTGGATCCCTATTCTGTTTAGAAGATGAGGGTAGATGCCTTGTTTATAAATAAATTGAAAAACTGACTGGAATGTGCTTAAAAGCAGTCATGTAAAAATTCAGTGTGAAATTGAAACTGATAGTCAAACTGCGCGATATGTGAAAACAAAAATGAAAAGGTGGGGGAACTTTTTTCAATTTAAAAAAAAGATAATGTTGCTACTGTCATCTACATATAATTGTTCCTCGAGTGTAAGGGTGTTTCATGTTGGTTAGGCACTTACATGTTTGTCACTCATGAATGTAGAACGGCATTATGTGCATTAGAGTGCTGGAATTATGCATTAGAGTGCTGGTATTATGTGCAATAGAGTGCTGGAATTATGTGCATTAGAGTTCTGGTATTATGTGTATTAGAGTGCTGGTATTATGTGCATTGACTGTTGGAATTTCCGTCTTTTTTTTTAAAGGTTTTATAAGCAGAAAATGAAAATTTTGTAGAAAGTTTTTTTTTCAATGGAATGTAAGGGTGTTTCATGTTGGTTAGTTAACACATAGAAGAATTATGAACCAAATTACTTTTTAGTAAGTGTAACAATAGCTTTAGATAGATTCATACAATTTTGAACCACCATTAGTTGGGTGGTCAACATTGAAAGTCCATGGGCCAAGGAAACGGCAGAGATTTTGATAATTAGAATTCCAGCGAGTTATCTTTGTTTTGGGTGGAATAAATCTGTCAATGAGCGTCGATGACACCGGATGTACGCGATAAGACGTAATTAGGAGACAAAGAAATACTAGCCCAAAGTGAGTTTTAGCCGCACCAATCCCTAGGCTGGAATAAGAGTCATTAATATGTAGATGAGCTAGAAAGGGTGTTAGGGAGCCAATCAGAGTTCTGGGCGTTTGGGGCACGTGATAATTAACCATCACACAAAAAGAGATGTAGCAAAAATTTCGGGAGACCGACGAGATACATTCAGACTGACGAAAGACATCGAGACCTACCGATCGACAGAACGACTATAGAGATAGACATCAGGACACCATATTAGATATACGTACTCTTGCCTGTAGGACAGTATACATATTAGATATACGTACTCTTACCGCAAGACAGTATACATACTAGATATACGTACTCTTGCCTTAAGACAGTATACATGTTAGATATACGTACTCTACCGCAAGACAGTATACATACCAGATATACGTACTCTTGCCTGTAAGACAGTATACATGTTAGATATACGTACTCTTACCGCAAGACAGTATACATATATTGACAAGTTATTAAGTATACGTACTCTTATACGATAAGACAGTATACAGGTGTGCAGAGAGAAATCAAGTTATTAAATATACGTACTCTTACTCATACGAGAAGACAGTATACATTCAGAGATAAGTTAATTTTAACAGTACACAGTCAACGTTTATTCTGCTAAAGCATATTTGTGAATATTTCGGCACTTGATGCATTCTATCTATATTTATTATTATTTAAATAAATATTGAATCGTGGAACTTGGCTTTATTCATGGTGTGTTTGTTGTGTGAGTGCCAAGAGACTGAACGCTACCATCTTTGAAGAAAAACCAGAGAGAATATCGGCTACTACATAACCTTATCAACAAACTACATAACGTTCAAACCATAACGTCACATTGAAGCAGCAGTGAACAAGAAGTATTGCATTTGGTGGAACAACGATAGTACCATAACGTTGACAATTTCCAACGTTAAATTGGTGTCTACAACAGTATCCATCACATACATAACATTATATACAAAATATACAGTGATACAGTAAGTTTTGACATGGGAAACATTAGCTGTAGTCTTAAGACTTAAAACAATAAATAACAGAATAATTCTCAGAATTATTATTATTACGTTATGACTGCCAACTACATTTGATATTTTATACATTTAGAATGAAAAAAAAATCAATCACGGCAGATAAAAAAATTGAATTTTCATAAAAATACATTGAAAACATAAATAATTTACTGTACTACAATTAGCTCCCATAAAATGCAAACTGCGGAAACATTTAGTAGTTACATATATATTAATATGTAGGTCAGTGAATTAACTACGAAGCTCAACTAGACCCCTCAGCCGGTGCCTTGCGCAGAATACGCCGCCAAATTTTCGTCCGCCGTAAATCCGCCGAAAAATATGCGTAGGCCGCATTATCCGCCGTATTTTGTCCGCCGTTAGATTAACCGTCACATTTTAATCTTGCTGCTCATGACCTTGCTTACCATATCAGCTCTGTCTTGAAAAGCATTTCTGTTCATCATAAAAAACTGCCATGATGGTGCTGCAAATATGATAAATACTTCAAAGCTTTTGAAGTCTATACTTGACTTGAAATTAGAGGTTCAAAATACTCTCACGCGTATTAGTCGAGTTGATATTTGTCTCCATGAAGATGAAATTGACTTTTTAAGTGAACTCTTTACTTTTTCTGAAACCATTTCAAGACCTAACCGATCTCTTCAGCTTTTCAATGCAAACCTTATCAACAAATTCCACAAGTGAAAATACGCATAAGAAAGATCTGCGCTGCATCAAATCTGATGATGACAAATTACGAATGAACAAGCTGTCAGTTTTCAACCAGCTTGACCATCGATTTCCTGTAAATGATCACATTAAGCTGCATCAGCTGCTTGATCCAGGTTCCAAATCATTGATTCCACGGTCAGAAGCAACCACAATTCTGGAAAATGCCATACAGTCAGCAATGGCCCGTGGATTCATCATGTCTAAAGCTGTATCACATTCGCAGCTAGTCAGTGAACATGTTTCTGATGGAAGCGATTGTGAATGGAGCTGATGAATGAGCTGAGAACTGAGCAGTCACCTGACGATTGTACTAATAATGTATTCTATGCTAATTTATTGGCATTGAAACAGTTTTCGTTTTATTTTGCTCTCAATAGACTACTCAGTTTGCAGTAAAATATTTTTAAATACATATACTGTGTACTATAATGAAATGTTCTATAAACTAGCAGCTAGCACTGTTGTATTTTAATTTTTTGAACATGTATTTAAGATGGCAGTGGAAATTGTTAACTATTTGACAGCGCTTTCTGACGTAGCAGTGTTGCATCATCCTCATATCGACAACTTACTCAACTGGCTCGTCTTCACCTGTCATCATCAGCATCATCTGTACCAGTGGAGTGCATGTTTTCGGTTACTGGTTTGATAATGAACAGCAAACAATCAAGCCTAATAGCTGATAAACTTTATCGCGTTTGTTTTATTCATGACAATTATAAACTGATATTTTAAGTGCTTATCAAGATATTGAGTGACAGAAACTGAATGAGTGGAATGTATTCATGCATTGTATTAGTAGAACAACACATAAAACTGTTTTTCTGTTGTTTTAAATCAAGTGCTTGGCAAACTTTTTTTCTACCAGAGGCCACATTGAAAACCTGATTATTATCGGCGGGCCGCATTTATATTTTGTCTACTTTAATTACAATTTACAACGTATTAAAATATGAATTAAGGATAATAACCATGTGTTGATCGTTTTATTTCACGTTCACACTATATTACACAAGCAAATTACATTTTAAAAATTAATTCAGTGCTAATTTAGGTAATAAGACTTTACTATTCATAATTATTTCAAGAAACGTTTTTTGTTACCTGTCATAACATTTATGAAGACGATGGAACTTAATTTACATACACGCTGACCACAGAGAACAAATATAATTAATGAGAAGTATGTAACTGTTCACAATTTCGGATAATGTTCTTGAACTTATTGTTTGTAATTCGCATGACTGCATTTAAATTGTAGTCAGCCAACATCGATCTGTTATTTGACTTGTTTATTTTCCTACAAGAAAACGTTCGCTCACAATTGTATGTGTACCCAGACAGTGACAAAAGTTTGGCAGCGAAGTTTTTTAGGTGTAGAAATGCCGCCTCAGGCAAACATCCATTAAACTCTAGACGAAAAACTGACCTGAACTTCTCATTCAGGTCATAACGTACTAGTAGGTCAAGCAGCTTTAAATGTATGTCCTCTGGGGCTGAATCAGCTTCTGCATTAAATAGCAAACTGAGGATATTGAAGAGTGGTTCCAGGTTCTTGAAGTTTCGGAATCTCCTTTCAAATTCCACAACCAAAGCATCCAACTGAGCCTTGTACTTGTCAGCCATTTCAGCAGAATGGTTTTCTGTTTTCAGCAAGGGAAATGTCAAAACCGATTTTCACCTGCTTGCCTGGAGAACAGGGAGAGTTCTGCCTGAAATGATTTGTATATACAATTTCATGTGCAAACAAGCTATTGACCTGAAGTTTGACATTCAGTTCATTCAAATTTTCTATAATGTCAATAACAAACATGAAGTCTGACTTCCTCTCTTCATTAACAATGTTAGTAACAAAGTCACAAACAAAACCCTTCACCTTCAGGAACATAACTATTTCTTCCTTGGTATTCCGCACTTGCTTCAATATCATGTCCAAACTCAGCCAGCGGACACTGCTGTGGTAGTTAATGTCAGAATGTTAAGTTTCCAAATCTTTTTGTCAACTTGGAAAAAGCACTATCACAGTTTAGACACTATTCTTAACCATAATGACATCAAAAATGTCTAATTCAAGAAACAGCCAACTTCATCACCAATACAAACATGTGTGTAAAGAACTGGAACATCCTGTGATTAAGTGCCCTTGCTCTGATGAGGTTTATTACACTGACAACTGAGTCAATAAAATGCTTGATATTCAACGCAGCTTTACACAGACTTTCCTGATGGATGACACAGTGGAGAGGTTAAAGTGTATAGTGAGGATATTCTTCTTTAATTTTATTATTCATCAACTTCACCAGGCCTACGTTTTTTCCAGATAAAGCAAGCGCTCCATCTTGTTCCACACCAACCCACTTCTTTCAACACAGGTCTCAACAGCACTGAATATATCCTGGCCTGTGGTTGTGCCTTTGAGTGGCTCAACACTAAGTAAGCTCAAAACGAGTGTTTATTCCCCGTATAAATACCATCAATTGTACTGTATCAGATACTTTCGTCCAAAGCTAGAGAGTACCACAAAAAGTCTTCGCTTGCATCTCGAAGTTGGTGAATCAAGTTGTCACTTATCTTTTCAACACGCCAGACTACAGTTCTTGATAAAGAAATGCTGTCACATTTGGTTTTCTGATCTGGAAATATAATGCTTGCTGCTATTTTATATTATTAACCAACTCCTGGCATTTCTTTTTTCTCTTTGTTCGTTAAATTGTGTCCGAAATCCAAATGTTTTGTTTGGTTATACTTAAAGACACTCAAACACTCATGGCACAGCAAGCAGACAGCATTGTTCCCAACGCTGGTGAAGCAGTATTTAGCAGCCCATTCGTCATTAAAAACGCGACATTCGTTCTCAATCTTTTTTTTTTTGGCAGTAGTCATAGTTAAATGAAATCTATTCGCTTTTAAATAACAATTTTTATAAAACCTTTCAAAATGTAAATTGTAAACAAAAACCTCTCCCGTTTGAGCAGAAAACTACTTTTCGAATAGGGATGTTAACAATTAATGGCTAGTAATTACAAATAATTATCTGGACCTATAAAACTGATTTAGTTTGTCTAAATTTGAATCAAATAGTCGGAATAAAATTTCAAAATAAAGTGAAAGTTCTAAACAAAGAAAAAGCATCGATTTATGATCACAACATGTAAATGCATTTGGGCCGCACAACATACTCCGTCGGGCCGCATGCGGCCCGCGGGCCGTAGTTTGCCCACCCCTTTTACATAATACAAGTATTGTAAAAGCGTTTTTTTGCTGAAGTTTTATCAATTCATTATTTCTCTAGGCTTCAGCCGAATTGTAGCCAAATATTTCGTAATCAGCCGAAAATCAGCCGCAAATGTTAAATGTTAATGTTTCTATATGCGGAGAAATTTGACTAATCCGGCTTTCAGCCGAAGAATTATGTCAGCCACCCGAAACTTTAAAAAAAATTCGGCAGGCAGGTCTACAGTCAACTACCAATTACATCCAGTTATCATACTAATAAAGTAGCTATCTTGTCTGGCGTGCGGGCGGCGTGTGGGAAGCCGTCGATATAAATAATCTATGACGTCATTTCCCGATGGTACAATTTTTTTGCAGAAATGGAACGCCGTCGCTATAAATAAAAATCCTCTGTGACGTCATTTTCCGATGGTACAATTTTTTATTTTCCTACTAATAAAGCCGAAATAAACTTGCGCATGGGTGCTGTATCGAGCCATTGTGCTGCAAAATGGCATAATAAAGTAGTTATTTTTTACTTTTCAGTACTTTTAAAAAAAAAAAAACTTTTTTTAATGCTTTGTTTTGATTTTAACATTGATAGATTTAAGGGCAAAAACATAACGGGTGAGATAAATTAGCCCCCATATCTTTACCTAATGGTGTTTAGTTTGGTTTGGTTTGGTTAGTTGGTTTGCTCTGGTTGATTTGGATGGTTTGGTTTGGTTGGTTGGTTTGGTTGGTTGATCGGTTGGTTTGGTTGGTTAGCGTTGACGGGAAAAACGTAATTTGTGACGGTTTGGCTTGGTTGCTTTTGTTGGTTGGATCGGTTTGCTCGATTGGTTTGTCTGGTTGATTGGTTGGTTTGGTTGGTTTGGTTGGTCAGCGTTTAATGGTAAAACGTAGTTTGTGACGGGTTAGGCTTGGTTATATATTAGGCCCTATACTTAACTAGATATTAAACCCGGCGTTGCCTGGAAATCTAGGTGTAATGTGAAACCTCTTCCTAATCAATTTGACTACTGAATTTTAAATACGATTAATTAGGTTAATCAGGTGCTGATTTATGCCACATTTCTAATGAGCAGAAATGACCTACATTTCATACGTCAAAATTACGTTTTACCGTCAACGCTAACCAACCAAACCAAACCAAACAACCAACCAAACAAACTAACCGAACCAACCAATCAAACCAACCAAACCAAACAACCAACCAAACCAACTAACCAAACCAGCTAACCAATCAACTAAACTAACCAACCCAGAAACCAATCCAACCAACCAAACCAAACCCGTCACAAATTACGTTTTACTCGTCAACGCTAACCAACCAAACCAACCAAACCAACCAAACAAACCAAACCAACCAAATCAACCAAAGCAAACCAACCAACCAAACCAAACCACCAATGATTTTTGATCTATTGCAAGTTTTTAAAAAAATAGGAAGTTTTGTTTTAAAGATTGCTTGTGCTTAGATTGCTTGTGCTTAGCAATGTAATATTTACAAATAGTATAAATTTAAATTAAAAATAATTGTACTATCGGATGTGTAAACCTCCAATCTAAAGGATTTTCGATCTATTACAAGTTTTAAAAGTAGGAAGTTTTGTTTTCAAGTTATTATGAAAAAAATGCTTGTGCTTAAACACCGCCATTTTGTTCGTCAAATGCCATCCTATTTCCGTGAAATTAAGGTATCCACAAAACCAAAGCGAAACTTTCCGCTGCGCTATTTCTTACGTGAGATTTTTCTAAGGGCGAAAAACCCTCGCTACACCTAGGCGAAGCAAAAGTGGGCGTCAGCCGACCGGATATAATGATTCTTTAAATTTTTTTTTTTTGTCTGAAGACGTCGGCAGACATTTTCTTCTTATCATACATTTTCTACAGTTATTGTATTTTAAGTAAAAAGTGAAAAAAAAACACTTACTTTTCGGTATAATCTATTATAATTCATGTTTCTAAATATAAATGTAAGTCTTATTTGTTAATTTTAAGACATTAATATCAATTTTAACCTTCATTTTCATTTGACTCGATGTTTCTAGGAAGCCATTTTGGATTGTTTACACTCGCGAAACGCGGAAAAACTCTTTAAGAAACGATGCCGCGAAATTCTCTGCACCGCCGCGGACATTCTCCGCGGTTTGAGCTCCTCCATATAAAGACATTGCCGCGAAAGAGGGGCGAATTTCACGATTTACCTAGATACGCAAAATTCGCTTTGGTTTGTGGATACTTTAAGTGCAGAATTTTTTTTATAGATAAATTGTACCTTCGGAAAAAGACGTCACAGAGGATTTGTATTTATAGCGACGGCGTTCCCATTCTGCAAAAAAATTGTACCATCGAGAAATGATGTCATAGATTATTTATAGCGACGGCTTCCCCACACTCCAGAGCTTCTGATTTTTATAAAAATGAAAAACGTTGGGCGCATGAATCTTATATTATGTGAATGTTTGTATTACAGTATTAGAATCATCAAATGTTAACAATTAAATCCCAAAAGAATTATTACAGAAGGTTTTCGAAATATCACGATATAGCAGATCATTTATTTTCTTTTAGAACTTAGTCTAGATAAGAAAATGCATATGAATATGTAAAATTAATTCTAGTGTTGTATTACATGCGCCAAACGTTTTTATTACCAATTTATTCAGAAATTATTTTCTGCTTTTTAGTACGCAAGAAAAACGTTGTTTTTTTATGTAATTTTTTATAATGTAATTTTTATTTTCTAGTTTTTAGTTAAAATATTTTTTTTTCAATTAATACGAAGAGTTAAAAAAATGTTGGTGTAAGACAGACCCAATTAAAGTATATATATATATTTCTGCTCGAACGTACCGGAGAGCTCTGACGTCACCGCGCAGTAGAGTATTCTTTCTTCACTACTACAGCCACATTTATTTCGAAAATACTTAAGAAACTCATCAAATCATAATGAAATAGTAAGAATATTGCATTGTCATCGGGTTCTGAGCTGTATTGAAAGTATCAGAGCTATAGTTTTTCGGAAAGTGGTCTAAAATTGGATTGCGAAATTCGCGAACAAGCACACACACAATCAAACAGACAAGAAGTGAAGTTAAGAAACGTTGTAAAAATGGGGGATAAATGTTAGATTTTATAGTAAAAGTGGGGCTTTGGGGGTTTCGTGCGTTGGGGGATTTGGTCCGCTGGGGTATATGTCCGTTGGGGGTTTAGTCCCTATTAGCCGTATATTATGTAACCTATTTGGGCCTATTTTGAATGTGTAACTAATGAATTTTTCACTGATTTTTATGTGAATTATAATAAGTAAACAACAGATATTCAAACTGTTGGTAAACAACCCAGTGTACTTTAATCTACTAATAGAGAAATAGATGAAAACACTATAAAACATTTTAAAAATATTTAAATTTTAATGGTAGGGTCAATAACTAAGAGCTTGAAAAAATGACCTTGATGAAACAGTAGTAGGAGAAATTAGAGTTAAAACCACTAGATGATCAAGAAAACAGTACAAAAACTCAAACAGCATGATTTTAAACAAAAGATGTTTTTGAAAAGCTCTAGAAATAAACCTTTATTACTATAAGAGGTATTGAAAGATGAAATTAAAAAAGAAGAGAATGATGCTGATCAATAAAAAGGTACCTTAATAAATCATTTAAATGGTATATGCTATCGCTAGCTTAAAGTAAAAATACTTAAAATTTTGAAAGGTTGGTGAACACCTGTTCGTGCGGTAAAGCGCTCGACTCTCGACCTGAAGGTGCCTGGTTCGATCTCCGGTGAGGAAATTTTTCCAGGTCTTGGCTCAAGTTCCCGATATATCTCCCGTGGTGCCTCCATGGCCATTGCACCATCGGCTATGGTGGGGATGAAAGAAGGGCACCATAAAAACCGTCCCATTAGTGGTTTATAGGATCTAAGAGATTTCATCTCATCCTTACAGGTACTTCACACAACATTAAAGAGTGTCATTTTACAAGATATTTTTTTATTAATATAACTGACAGACCGATAAAAAAATAAAATTTTCTTTTCTGTTGTTCACTAAAACATTGAACAAATAGTTGATAGTAAGAAAGTAAATGAATGAAAGAATATAAGAGTAACAATTATAGACATCGACGCGCAAAGCAAAAACTTTAAAAGAAGATTAAAAGTAAATCAGTCCTTCAAGTCGGCAACCGTGGTTTCAGTTCTGACGCGTGCTCCTAGTTTGAAACAATGGAACCGGTGTCAACATGTTTTTGGGACATCTTTAAGTGGAGAGAGAGTGTGTTAAAAATGTGACTTGGTGGGGAAAGGGGGGGGGCATAAAAAAACGCGTTAATAATAAGTGAGCGACAACTTTCTGGCTATGCTATTATTTTATGAAAGAAAAGTTACATTTGAAATATAAATGACGTGTGTATTTTTTTTGGATGGGAAGTGGAGGGTAGGGTAAACAAGGCTTACGTGTGAAGCAAAATATGACAGGGAGGGAGGGAAGAGGGGTTGACATACGTCATTAGTTCGGAAACTACGGTACGAAAAAAAGTTAGGCATTGTTGTTAAATAAAAAGAAAACAATTCTTGTCATTGACGTGATTGATACATGTCCATAAACTGGTCTGAATAACTAATTCAATAGACATATATGCTAATGCTTAATAAATATGTTATGATTAATGACTTGATTATTATGCCAATGTTATGCTATATTATGACAAAATAGTTTGAATGCAAACAATTGTATTACATTGTGTCGATTAAAATGTGCGTTAATTTGCGATTAAAATTTTTAATCATGCGTTATTTTCGATCGTTTTTTTTAATCGCACAGCAGCTCTAATAAATAATAATATCATTATGTAGTGTTACACTGACGTGAAACTCAAACTGTTTGGAGTTTGTACGACGTTTGGAGACGGGTTGAATTTCTGATTTAGAGATAAGGCTTTATTGTAAATAAATTTGTAAAGGAAATGAAAACATGAGGTGGTTAGGTGGAGGTGACGTTAGCTAAAACTGAAACATTGTCTCACTGAATTTATCTTTTCCTCACTTGCTGTACATTTAGCTAGTAGAATTATGTATCTGCCAATGTAGCGAGTAAAGTTTTTCTATTACCTAAATACATTGCTTTTTTGTAAAAAAAATAGGTTCGGTACTCATTGATGGATTGCCTAACTTTTAACTACCAGTTCGCAGTTTCGCATTTTATATTTTAAAATAATTCAATTTTAACAAATGTATAATATAATAAATGAATAATAAACGATAGAATACAAGAAAAGTAATATTTTTTCCCACATTGAAAAAGGTGCCGGTACGCCGTACCGGTGCGTAGCGGCACAAAAAGCACTGCCTAAATAACTAAAGTAACTCTTTACCTGCCTACGTAGCCACTGTATTTCTTTACCTGCCTATTGTGTACCTCCAAATATTTTCTGAAGGTAAGGAGATAAAACAACAGCTGGAGGGGGGCAAAAATAAACAAAAAAAAAATAAATAAAAATGGAATAAATGAAAGGTATGTTGTGGGCTGTACAGTTTACATGTGTTGGACTCAGATTTCTTTGTCAGTTGGTACAGTTTTAACATGGTGTACATATACACAATAAACAATCAAACATGTTGCAACTGATGTGTTCTTTGTCAGTAGGTAAAGTTTTAACATGGTGTACATATACACAATAAACAATCAAACATGTTGCAACTGATGTGTTCTTTGTCAGTAGGTAAAGTTATAACATGGTGTACATATACACAATAAACAATCAAACATGTTGCAACTGATGTGCTCTTTGTCAGTAGGTAAAGTTATAACATGGTGTACATATACACAATAAACAATCAAACATGTTGCAACTGATGTGTTCTTTGTCAGTAGCAGGCTTGCGGAGCCGGAGCCGAGGAGCCGGGAGCCGCTACTTTTTGCTGGAGCCGGAGCCGAAAAAATCTGGCGGCTCCACGGCTCCCAAATGTTATTTTTTTTACACCAGAATTTTTTTTTTTTAGCTTTAAAATTCCAAATTTGTTTGATTGTTTGCCTCCTACAATTTAAAATGTTATTTTTACGAAACCCACAACAGTAATAGCGTTAAAATGATAGCGTGCACGCACATCACCACAATAATTCTTTAACGGGGAATCGTTTTGTTTTCGTTTTAAATCTTGTTTACCCTCCGAAATATTTTTAATGGCATGTTGTTTTGTTATATATAAAGTTAAAACAGTTTTATTTCATGGAATAATTGTATCAATCATTTAAAATAAATTTTTACTAAGACGACAAATAGAACGCATCATTTCGTATTATTATTTGACCGCGAATCAGGCCCGTAGCGTGTGTTAGGGCCAGGTGGGGCTTAGCCTCCCTTGCGTTTTGTCTGGCCCCCTCTGCGTATTTGCTCTACTTAGTAAAATGTATTACCTGCCCCCCCCCAGCTATTGCCTGGCCCCTGCTGTAGAATTTTCACGCTACGGGGCTGCCGCGAATTTGTAATAGACTATAATCAAAATGGTCGCTTTCTGTATTTAACAATTTTATTATAAACAGAATATCTGAAATAGAGTAGATAAATTTATAAGGCTGTGGCTATACGGACCCGGGTCCCAATAAAATCCGATTGTTATTCGGACCCGTGGCAAATATGCACTGAGTAACGATTAAATCATACAATTCAAACAATTATAAAAAAAAACAATAATAAAGTTTATGTATAGCTAAGCTAAGTGCATATTTGCCACGGGTCCGAATAACAATCAGACTTGACTGGGACGGAGTCCGAATAAAAATCGGAGTTTATTGGTACCCGGGTCCGAATAGTCACTTCAAAGTTATAAATAATAAATATAAATACTGAAGTCTTTAAAATATTTTAAATAATGTATCATTTTACTATTTGCTAATTTGATCATTGAAATAACTTTTTATTACTTATGAAAATGGCGACTAGTGAAACCTCAGTCGAAAATAATGATATGATTCTGGATGCACTGAAATGGTTTGTTTTTAGTAAAACCCAAATGCATATATTTTTCAAGTTCCTGACTATGGTGCAGCCCCGTAGCGTGAAATTCTACATCAGGGGCCAGGCATTCTACAGCAGGGGCCAGGCAATAGCAGGGGGCATTTTACTAAGTAGAACAAATAAGCAGAGGGGTCCAGACAAAACGCAGGGGCCCCGGCCCCCCTGCCCCCCGCACGCTACGGGCCTGCTATGGGGGTGAACGCGATAAAATTTGCATAACTTTTTATCAGCGGCATGTTAGCGTGGCGCAATTACAAAAATTTTTGTCTCGTGTAATACTATCTTAATAAGGAGCCGGAGCCGTCAAATTTGTGGGAGCCGGAGCCGGAAAAAAATTTTGCGGCTCCGCAAGCCTGGTCAGTAGGTAAAGTTTTAACATGGTGTACATATACACAATAAACAATCAAACATGTTGCAACTGATGTGTACAAATGAGTTCAGTAAAAGATGAATGTTGCCTTCAACTATTCAGTCTAATAACAAAGAAAAAACCTGAAGTTAGATTTTAGGAATACTTCAGAGTAACGAAAAGATGACATGTGTCACATTATGCTAGAGTAACGAAACAGATGACACGTGTGACATTATGTCATTATATGACAGAATGGAATTATACGGATCGAACATTAAATATATTATTATAATAGTTTAAATAAATCATTCCAGACAGGAAGACAATGTGAAAAATAAACAGACGGCGTTCAATTTCTGTATTCTATCTAATACTTCTACACTGTATGCTAAAACTACTCTAACAACTTATCAGCTGATCTATCTATTCAGTCTACTCTACCTACTCAGTCTATCTACTCAGTTTACTCAGTCAATCTACTTAGTCTACTATATGTACTTTTCAACTGATCTCTTTATCCAACCGTCCTAGCCATATTTAATTTTCTACTCTATCTTTCTAATCATTCTGTCACACCATACTGTATCTTCTATTTAGTTATTTATGTTTCTCTCATTCTCTCTCTCTCTCTCTCTCTCTCTCTCTCTCTCTCTCTCTCTCTCTCCAGAGAGAGTATTTACTTCTTTAAATTGCCAAATTTAAACAGAAACCTGACTCAAACCAAATGTACATATGTACACATTTTATTTATCTGTATTTGATGTACATATGTTAACTTGAGGTCAGAGTGTTTTGTTAATAAATGACAACAAATTCTATAATAAAGAAATAGATTCCCTGAGAGTGAGAGTTTATTTGTATTTGATCTATGTACATTTTATTTCCTAGATTGCTTCGTTGACTCTTGCACATTTACGTCACAGTACAATCAGTATTTTTGCACACGTATTACGAGACAGTACAATCAACATACTTGTACATGTATTGTGACACAGTACAATCAACATACTTGCACATATATTACGAGACAGTACAATCAACATACTTGCACATGTATTAAGAGACAGTACAATCAACATACTTGCACATGTATTACGAGACAGTACAATCAACATACTTGCACATGTATTACGAGACAGTACAATCAAAATACTTGCACATGTATTACGAGACAGTACAATCAACATACTTGCACATGTATTACGAGACAGTACAATCAACATACTTGCACATGTATTTCGAGACAGTACAATCAACATACTTGCACATGTATTACGAGACAGTACAATCAACATACTTGCACATGTATTACGAGACAGTACAATCAACATACTTGCATATGTATTACGAGACAGTACAATCAACAAATTCATTGAATATGGAGGTATTGATTGAATTCAATCATGTTACCAACTCCATGCTTTTCAATTTACTTGCTAGTTTTTCTGTCAATTATCTCCCTTGACTTTTACATGGCATAGTTTAGCTATCAAGGCGATAGGTCAGGGAAGCTGACTGTATTTTTAATATCCCTCGCTATAAAAAATCTACAACTTTATCCACAGTCATCTTAGTTTCATAAAAAAACCAACGGCTTGCGCATTTCAGTTGCCAAGGTAACAGTTTCTCAAGTTAAAACATTTCAATCACCTATATTCATTGAAAACAATTCAAGCTGCAGGTGCTGGAATATTTCACTAGAAAGTTTTGTCATTTAAATACTTCATAGATCATTCTAGTGATTACTGATTCCTGCTGAAGATAATCATTGTTGAACAAACAATACAAGAATGATAAGCATGTCATGTATAACAAAGTAAGAAATGATGTTATATTTGTGAAACATCAACCATATTGTCCTCTTCCCGTGAAACATGATTATTAGATTCTCTATTAGCTGAAACATCTGATATAACATAATCTTCTAGTAAAACATCAAAATTAATATTTTTTTCAAGTGAAATAGCTACCATTAGATTCTCTTTAAGTGAAATGTAAACTAGTACATTGTTTTCTAGGAAAACATCTACTATTACAGCAATAAGCTCTTTATCCTTAGGAAAAATATAAAAGCTCTTAATTTCTAGTATAAGAGTAGTAATGAAATGAACTAGTGACGTAGTTGAAGGTAAAATTTGTGATGGCACCATTCTAGAAACTGAACTCTGGTGATTATCAACACATTTTGTCAGACATTTTTATAGATAAAGAAATTAAATTCAGGAAATGGTATCTTGACCTTAACAGAAATAACTTATCACAAACATTACTTGGTTCAACTAATCCCTATTGCTGACCACATTTGGTTAGTTTTGTTTAAAAGGAACTATTTTAATGTTACTGCACTATTTAATGTTACTGCACTATTTTAATGTTACTGCACTATTTAATGTTACTGCACTATTTTAATGTTACTGCACTTTTTAATGTTACTGCACTATTTAATGTCACTGCACTATTTAATGTTACTGTACTATTTTAATGTTACTGAACTATTTTAATGTTACTGCACTATATAATGTTACTGAACTATTTTAATGTTACTGCACTATTTTAATGTTACTGAACTATAAAATTATGTGATACTAATTATAAATATGTGTGCTAATATATGTGTGTGTGTTTGTATGTGAATAATGTATCTATCACCTTCTCTCATATTTATATGGGAATACAATATACAAATCTCTAGTTGATAGTATATAGATACAACTATAGTAGATCAGCATTACAAGTGGAAACAGTCTATAAATGATGATCAAAAGAACAAACAAACTGAATAAAAAATAACTACATACAAATAAAATTAATTTCAAGTCCAGTTTTTTCACGGGTCAACTTGTATTAGATGTCCAGTAGTCTATTATGTTACATTGTATTAGAAGTCCGGTAGTTTGCCAGAGCACATTGTATTAGATGTCCAGTAGTCTATCATGTTACATTGTATTAGGAGTCCGGTAGTTTGTTAGAGCACATTGTATTAGATGTCCAGTAGTCTATCATGTTACATTGTATTAGAAGTCCGGTAGTTTGTCAGAGCACATTGTATTAGATGTCCAGCAGTCTATCATGTTACATTGTATTAGATGTCCAATGTATTATCGGGTCAACTTGTATTATAGTCCATAGTTATGAGATCAACAGTAGCTGGTAATTTAGCAATTCTATTACACGAAGACTTGTATTAAATGTAGTCAGTTAAATTACTTAAGAAATTGATTGATACATTTTATCTATAATTCCATGACATCATTCCGAGTATTTGTTTCGGTTTATGTGTTATATAAACATTTACATTTGTAGATTTTTCACTTTTTTTTATAAATAACTTCTAACTAGGTCAAAGATTAATCTATATTTAATAAGAGCAGGTCAAAGGTCACTATTTATTCAGGTTTATGGGGTTTGCCTATAGCCCTAAGCAATAACAAGTTAATGAAATTGATTTCTGTTTTTCTGTTCCTAAAAATGATTGAATTATAAACGTAGCAAACATGAAGAATAAAAAAATGTAACGATCCAATCAGCTGACGGTTATTTCAACAAGAAGAATGTTAAAATATATACAACGTTGAGTACACAACAGGAATATTGGAATCAATAAAGTAGATTTTTGAGAGTTGAGCAATGGTGACAATTGAACAGTTGCGACTGATGATCATTTGTGATTTCAGATATGTGAGACAGTTAAACAATTGTTACAGTTGAACAGTTGCGACTGATGATCATTTGTGATTTCAGATATGTGAGACAGTTAAACAATTGTTACAGTTGAACAGTTGCGACTAATGATCATTTGTGATTTCAGATATGTGAGACAGTTAAACAATTGTTACAGTTGAACAGTTGCGACTGATGATCATTTGTGATTTCAGATATGTGAGACAGTTAAACAATTGTTACAGTTGAACAGTTGCGACTGATGATCATTTGTGATTTCAGATATGTGAGACAGTTAAACAATTGATACAGTTGAACAGTTGCGACTGATGATCATTTGTGACAGTTAAACAATTGTGTGTAAAATAAACATCAGAGATTTGTGTACACTTAACAGCAGAGATATGCGTACAATAAATAGCATGGATGTGTGTACAATAAACAGCATGGATGTGTGTACAATAAACAGCATGGATGTGTGTACAATAAACAACATGGAAGTGTGTACAATAAACAGCATTGATGTGTGTACAATAAACAACATGGATGTGTGTACAATAAACTGCATGGATGTGTGTACAATAAACAACATGGATGTGTGTACAATAAACAGCATGGATGTGTGTACGATAAACAGCATGGATGTGTGTATGATAAACAGCATGGATGTGTGTACGACAAACAACATGGATGTGTGTATGATAAACAGCAGGGATTTATGTACATGTACAGGCCCGTAGCCAGATCAAAGTAGGGAGGCACCAATACCCAGCAAGGGGACACCTTTACTTTTTCTTCTTTTTTAAGCGGGGGGGGGGCACTCCACATCTAGCCGGAGGGGGGCACGCCCCCCAGTGTCCCACCCCTTGGCTACTGGGCTTTACATGAAACAGCAGGGATTTTTGTACAATGAAAAGCAGAAGTTTGTGTGAGTACATTAAACACCGTGGATGTGTGTACAGAAAAAAACAGTACGTGCAATGTGTTTGAGTAAAATTAACAGCTGTGATTTGTATACAAAACGTTGGAGTGAGTTCAAATCTACCAAAGATGATACAAAAACAAGTAAGACAAGATACAAATACAAGTAAGACACTCAGTTTTTGTCATGATACAAACAGAAGACACTCAGTTTTTGTCATGATACAAACACAAGTAAGACACTCAGTTTTTGTCATGATACAATCAGAAGACCACAGTTTTTATCATGATACAAACAGAAGAAACACAGTTTTTGTCATGATACAAACATAAGACCACAGTTTTTGTCATGATACAAACAGAAGACACTCAGTTTTTGTCATGATACAAACAGAAGACCACAGTTTTTGTCATGATACAAACAGAAGACCACAGTTTTTGTCATGATACAAACAGAAGACACTCAGCTTTTGTCATGATACAAACAGAAGACCACAGTTTTTGTCATGATACAAACAGAAGACCACAGTTTTTGTCATGATACAAACAGAAGACACTCAGTTTTTGTCATGATACAAACAGAAGACCACAGTTTTTGTCATGATACAAACAAAGACCACAGTTTTTGTCATGATACAAACAAAGACCACAGTTTTTGTCATGATACAAACAGAAGACACTCAGTTTTTGTCAAGAAACACGTATAAAAAACTCTAACATTTTACATAATTAAAAATATAAAACTTGTAATTCAGTAAAAACTATGTCAATTGTGGCTGGAAAATGAGGTCCACTCACAGGCTGGACAGCGAGGTCCACTCACAGGCTGGTCAGCGAGGTCCACTCACAGGCTGGACAGCGAGGTCCACTCACAGGCTGGTCAGCGAGGTCCACTTACAGGCTGGACAGCGAGGTCCACTGACAAGACATATGGCAAAAGTAATGACCATTGTACCAAGAAGTCCAACTAAAATAAATGTCTATTGTACCAAGAAGTCCAACTAAAGTTAATGTCTATTGTGCCAAGAAGTCCAACTAAAGTTTATGTCTATTGTACCAAGAAGTCCAACTAAAGTTAATGTCTATTGTACCAAGAAGTGCAACTAAATTTAATGTCTATTGTACGTACTATAAGTGACATAATGTTTATTCATTTTTTTTTATTTCATATTTCATATATATATATATATATATATATATATATATATATATATATATATATATATATATATATATACATGTGACTCATAGTTGAATTATTATAGTAAGTAAGTAAAGTTCCCTTAAGCCCCTACGGACTCATCGGGGTAGATAAAATGTAGCATTCATGTTTCAGTAACCTCGGCATATTAGGAATTGTGTGGCTAGCACAACGCCCAGCCGCCTTTAAACCTCAAATTTAAAGTCGAGTATCTATTTAAAGTTTGGTGGACTTGGAGACATTCACAACCAAAAGGCGAAACGGCCAATTAATTTACTATACCGTCGTGCAAGTACATACAGGTAAATATAAAAGACTCTTCTTTAGGCCTATATATAAACTGTACAACATGCCAGTGTATATAGGTTGATGTAAAAACTGTACAAAAGACGACCACTGCATTTGTTTGTGTTTTATCTATTTATTTAATGTTTCTTATGAAAAAAAAACTTTTTAGTAAACAAAGTCAATAAGTAAAGACGAAGACCTGTGCAACTGGCTGTCGCAAGCAAATGGTGTTTATTTTACACATATACATATACATACATATATATATATATATATATATATATATATATATATATATATATATAACAAATAGAATATACTTTCACATTGTCAAAAACATTGTTTGTAAATAACATGTAGAATATATTCCAAGATTGTCAAAACACTTTATATAAGTATAGAATATACTCCATAATGGCTGATGTCACACAACGTGTTATCTATGGATGATGTATTGAACACAAGTACACTATGTTGTTATTGTTTTTCTCTAATCACTGTGTTTATTCTGACAGGAATAAATCCACTACTAGAAATGTGCTTTTATTTCATTCAACTTCTGAGTTTTTTCGTCTATTACAAAGAAATCTTGTTTACTTTGATTCAGAGTGGATTTAAATAAAATGTTTTTGTTAGTTTGTCTTGTTATTTGTTGTATTACACTGTAATCAAACTTTCAATAAAAGCTGTGTGTTAGTTCGTCTTGTTATTTGTTGCATTACACTGTAATAAAACTTTCAATAATAATAGCGGTAAAGTAAATTGATATGATTAAAATGTTTATTTTTACAGACTTAATGTATGTTGTTATAAATGTATGTTGTTATAAATGTATGTTGTTATAAATGTATGTTGCTATAAATATATGTTTTTATAAATGTATTTTGTTATAAATATGCATGGTTCTCATCTTGTTTGTACTTTCACATATTTTATAAACATCTTATCATGTTATTAATGAGTTTATCTTGGTCTTGTTACAGGTCAACTTATAAACTTGGAATATTTCGTTGGGATTAATATCTGTTACTTTTACAGCAGGATTCAAGTTTGATATTTAATAATTGTGTAATAAAAACAGTGAACATTGCATAGTGGATTTCACATCGTCAACGTTTTAGACTTCTAAACAAGAAACTTCAAAAAAGGATATCTATCCAGGTAAGCATTTAATCAATTTTTATTTGGGAAATATTTTATTGGCTGATTGAGCCCTAATGGGGTTTATGTTGACTTTAACTGAACTGTGTCGAGTCATATTTATATTCTGCATGAGGCAATATATTTATTACCAATGGCTGTCATTTCTTTAATTGATATATGCATTATGTCATCCGGCCTCATTGCCATATTCTTTATGCTGAGTTTCACATTCAAAATGTATTTTAAAATATATTAGTTTTGAACTTTTGATAACTGAACATGGGAAAACTATTGTCATCAAGGATAACCTAACATGTGAACAACTGTTCAAGATTGTACATGTGAACCACTGGTCAACATTGTACATGTGAACCACTGGTCAAGATTGTATATGTGAACTACTGGTCAACATTGTACATGTGAACAACTGGTCAACATTGTAGGCCTACATGTGAACCACTGGTCATTATTGTACACATGAGCCGCTGGTCAACATAGTACATGAGAAACATTGGTCAACGTTGTAATGTGAATCGAAAGTTAACAAAGTAATCACCTTCGTCGATGGAAAGGGGGAGAATAAAAATGATAGGACAGAGCAAGTAATGTCCCCTATTTTCGTGTATAGGTGGCGAGATATTTTCAATCCTGGTATTGATTCTTTGCCGTTAGGACATTCGTTAAAATTAATACTCTATGTTATATACACGTCTTTACATACACATAGACAGACGCACAGATAGTGAGACAAATAGTTCAGTTCATACATAAACAGACGCACAGGTAGTGAGGCAAATAGTTCAGTTCATACATAGACAGACGCACAGATAGTGAGACAAATAGTTCAGTTCATACATAGACAGACGCACAGATAGTGAGACAAATAGTTCAGTTCATACATAGACAAACTTAATAGTGAAACTGACAAATATGTTATTTTATGTATTTTTGATTTATTTGCCATATGTCTTCAATATGTGTTCATTTTATATGAAAAAATATATAGTCCGATATACTCGTTAACAGATGAAGGAAAGATTGAACAAATAATAAATGATAAATACTTAGAGAAATGTTTTCGTCATTTTAATGAACACTAAAAACTTACATACGCTCATGAAATAATTTAGTATTGGTCAAATTTCTAAACGCTTACATACGCTCATCAAATATTTGTTTCCTTTTAAATTTATTTTATCGAATTGCGTTTCTTTTTGCTTGACATTGGATAATTTTAAGGCGGAATTTGCACATTTTTCTCTTGCACATTTTTCTCTCGTAAGCGAAACTGAAAAACACACGCAGGAAAATGTGAAAATATTTTAACTGCTTCACGACTTGCATAAATATCAAAATTATATATTAGCAGGATACACACACACACACACAACCACACACACACATATAGAAAGGGCGTGAGAGAGTGGAGTGAGTTGATATATAGATACTGTTTAATTCCCGCACTTCACCAACATTAGATAACCAATGAAAGATGAAGACGGACCAGCCAGATAGAGAGATGAGATGAAATAAAAAAGACAGGCAGCCAATGTTCTAACGGTGTCAACTAATTTAATTTTCTGTCTGACTAGCTCCCCCCCCCCACTCCTACAGCCGCCCTTGCGTTACTGGAATCAATTAAGGAGGTATATATTGATCCTAAATATTGACTTTGGATCACTTGTTAAACATGTGGTTATATTTTTTGATGAAATTGTTTTTTCTCATTTTTAACTTCATAGGAAATACAGGTCGGGATTAGACCTACAATCACAAACTAGACGCACACTTACAAACTACACACACAATTACAAACTACACACACAATCACAAACTACGCACACAATTACAAACTAGACACTCAATCACAAACTAGATACACACAATCACAAACTACACACAATTACAAACTACACACACAATCACAAACTACGCACACAATTACAAACTACACACACAATCACAAACTACGCACACAATTACAGACTACATACACAATCACAAACTACACACACAATCATAAACTACACACATAATCATAAACTACACACACAATCATAAACTACACACATAATCATAAACTACACACACAATCACAAACTAGACGCACAATCACAAACTAGACACATAATCACAAACTAGACACACAATCATAAACTACACACACAATATTTAAAACGCCCCCTTTTTCGGCCCTCAGATCCGCACACCTCTGGTCTGTACCTATTTACATATATAACAAAGGGCAGTAATTCTTGTAAAGAAATGTTTACTTGTTAGATTTTGTTTATTTGGTGGTAATCCTCAGCACAGAGAAAACAATTATAACAATGAAGATAGCCATAGATTATATTTAAATTTCTAGTTTAATGATCTGGTGGACTACTGCATTGGTGTCTTTATCTATACTTAAATAGTGTGGCGATCCTAATGTAATGATCTCTACTTTAATGTTGTGGTCATCTTTAATTAAGATGTTATTTTCTACTTAAATGAGTTGGTCCTTTAGTGATTAACACATTTCAACTGAAGATAAACAATCTGTATGCTAAATGTGTTAATCTCTCTATATTTGTTTTACTATTTATTGTGTAAATATTATTTATTATGTACATTTATTGTACAAAGTATTTGATACACTTGGACTCTGTTATATCTACAGTTTCTCCCACCATACTACATGAACGTATGTTTTAGATAACATAGCTTTATTACATTGGCTGAATGGAGAGAATATTTACTCATTTAACCAATAAAACAACACACAAACACACACATCTCAGCCTCCACATCCACCATTTCCTCCGTCAACGAACTCTCCAATCTACTCACCCCAATATCCCTGACACATCCACACAATGAGCCCTTTGTTTGATGTTTCTAATAAAACATATTAAGTTCAACATCTGTCTGTACGAGCTTTCTCCGTTTCCCTCCCCACTTGATAGAAGACCATCATGTTAACAACAATGAGGTCATTTATAATAACAGAACAATTCTGTAAATACATACGTAATTAACGACATCTCCAATACTTACTAGAAAGCCAAATTCACTACTGAATGATGTTGAATATAACATTACATGTTTTAGGAAATCTCTCATGTTAAATTTGAATGACTTTTTATTTACTCCATCTTATAGCACTTACAGAAGACCAGGGACAGAGTTCAGAATTCTATATTGTTATATCACAACATTCAGTTTGTAAAGTAAATGGTCTCTCTGAATATGAGTGTTAACTTTATATGGTCTGTTCAGACATTTATTTACTTATTTTTTTACATACTTTTAAAAAAACGTTTTATGGTCTCAAAATTACATCCACCTAAAACAAATTTGAGCTACATCCACTTAAAACAAATTTGAGCTACATCCACTTAAAACAAATTTGAGCTACATCCACTTAAAACAAATTTGAGCTACATCCGCTTAAAACAAATTTGAGCTACATCCACTTAAAACAAATTTGAGCTACATCCACCTAAAAGAAATTTGATTTACATCCACTTAAAACAAAATTGAGCTACATCCACTTAAAACAAATTTAAGCTACATCCACTTAAAACAAATTTGAACTACATCCGCTTAAAACAAATTTGAGCTAAATCAATTTAAAATTTCAACTATTTCGGTGGTATAACTTTTTAAAATCTTCGCTTAGATAATTTTTCAATTATAAATGGTGATAGAAAAAAACTCAAATAAATCTAAGTTAAAAAAAAATAACAATACAGATATTGAAACTGAAAAATAAAAACAAATTATTTTACATTGGTTGAAATTAAAATAATTTTGAAATAGTGCCAATCCAAATTAAAATAATTTTGAAACAAATTTTAAAAAAAGATGACTAAAATGCAAACCTCTTCTTTTATTCTTGTCTTTCACATTCTTGACGACATAGAGGTAAAAAACCTTCCCCTTATATAATTACTTGCTGTACCCTGCAAAACTTTTGTTACATTCAGTAGGCTAGATTATTTTTGGTTTCGGACAGATCCGATTTGTTCACGATATTATCACAAATTAAAGATGCAACATGTTGTAGCAATAGACAAAAAATTTAATTAATGAGAATTATTTCACATTTTGGCCTTTGGGTTTTTTGTTTGAAAACCGCAGAAACAATTAAAAACTGTAGATTTGTAAAAAAAAAAAAACATTTATCGAATCGAGACGCCGTCAAAACGCCTTTTTGAATTCTTGCTTTCAACTTTCAGTATAAAGAAGACGCGAAACCGCTATTATTATATACTAGCTGTACACTGCAAAGCCTTTGCATAGAGACTATTGTTCAGTTTTCATATATATTTTAAAAATATATTTTTTTTTAAATTTATGAACTTAATTAAAATTCTAGTTGTTGTTTCTTTTCCTTACAACATCATAAAGGATAAATTATTTTAAAAAAAAAGTTTTAAAAATTAGTCAAAGGTTATTAAAACAATCAAAAGGATAAATTATAAAGAAAAAATTAAATAAAACAAATCAAAACATTATGTCCGTGAGAGGAATAGAACCTGGATAGCCAGAATAAAAAATAGAGCAGATAGTTTAGCCATTCAGCCATCACGTCACATTCATTGATTTATATACAAGATTTATCGATTATTTAGCACTTCAACTTGATTTATATAATATTATTTTGTGATTTAAAAATAAATCAAAGCACTATTTATTTTTTAAAAAAAAATGAAAAATTTTAATAGCTGAGAACTTAATTTATAGAAATTAGCAGAATTTTTTTTTTTATATTAGATCGGCTTTTATAAAGAACTTTATTTACGAAATTAGTTACGACGAACGCGCTCGCTATTCTCTTACGTCAGAGAATGTTACTATTGTTTACGTTTGACCATTTTAAAATGCTATCTTTTGTAGTAAAAATAACAATAATTTTAATGATATTATGTTATTATTATTTTTAAATATCTGGGACTTTTACGCTTCATAATAAAAATCACAGAGACAATTTAAAACCTTAGATTTTTTAAAAAGAAATATCGAATCGAAACCGGAAGCCATTATTAATATTTTAAACGGGAATACTGTTGTATTAATTCTATATTTCGATTTAACGCAGAACCCACACCACTATTATTTATATAGATAATTAGGAGCTTAATACAAGGGGCAGGAGACATACCATGATCTGCGGAGGAAGATAATTGGGGTCTCTTGGCCAGGAAAATTAGACAGCCTTATTTTGCTAAAGTGGCTGTAATATAGTCAGTGAGGTACAACCGAGGGACTTGCAGCTGGCGGTGTACACGAATGTGGTAGGCACATAACACTTTTTCACTGTTACATTCAAGTATAGTCTCACAAGCTGCAATTGATGGCAGAGGGACTAGGGACACTGCACACTGCCTTCTGCTTGTGATGGCAGTAAAAACCTTTGCCTTGCCATTCTTGCCGGTCCGCGTACACACACAATGCAAGTCTGGGCAAGTGTTTAAACCTTTTTATTCTGCTATGCTGGCTGATGTAGCAGGTACACTCACTACACCGCTCTTGTGCAAAGCATACCTATATCACGCTCCAAAAAAAAAGCACTGGTGTGGAAAGCTAGCGGCATAAAAAATATAAATAAAAACGTAGCGGACCTTGCGTCTCTCTCTCTCTCTCTCTCTCTCTCTCTCTCTCTCGCTCTGCCAGAAACTGCAGGCATTGAGTGTGTCAACGGTGGCTGACACCGCAAGCTGCGAATGTTAGGTTCTCGGTAATACCTCAATGACTGTGACAATGTTAGGGTCTCGGTAATACCTCAATGACTGTGACAATGTTACCGCGCGAGTAGGACGTTTCTTTTTTACCTGAGACACCAATGACCTCCTTTCAGATAGATCATGGACTCTCCAAACTACATATTTATTACATACATTCATTGTTTCTGTGTTAGTCATAACGAGATAGACGGAGGCTTCCATTAAGTCATGTCACCCGTGTAACTGACTAAAATAGTGACTAAGGCTTCTGTGTATAATGTGGGTATATAGTCATGAGGTATAATGTGGGTATATAGTCATCAGGTATAATGTGGGTATATAGTCATGGGGTATAATGTGGGTATATAGTCATCAGGTATAATGTGGGTATATAGTCATGAGGTATAATGTGGGTATATAGTCATGAGGTATAATGTGGGTATATAGTCATCAGGTATAATGTGGGTATATAGTCATGGGGTATAATGTGGGTATATAGTCATGACGTATAATGTGGGTATATAGTCATGAGGTATAATGTGGGTATATAGTCATGAGGTATAATGTGGGTATATAGTCATGAGGACCATATGCTGCCTAAAGTGAAGTATCGTGAGTCGGCCAGCCGGTAAATATTTCACATTTCATCCAACTTTCAGAATCAGACATAGAACATTGACCTACACTGATGACAGCACAAAACTTATTCTTGTAAAATTCATAAGTAAATAGAACAAGTCTCTATCGTAACTGACTCATATATTGTTTGTGTCCTCAAATGGGTTTAATAATTTCTGTGACAAATATTGGATGTCAACTCACACCAACAAATCAATATTTTAATTAAGATAACTGAACTTAGGAGTGTTTTATTTGGTCATTTGTCGTCGTAATAGCATTACAATAAAGAGTGGTAGGTACAGGTCAATATTTTTTTTTTAATCCATGATGGTTGTTTACATACAAATAAATATATTTATATGATCTTTGGACATCTTCACAATTGCTCATTTACACTAATGACTTCATTAACTGATAAGTTAATTTTACTTCATATGTGTACAATATTTTATAGACATTTATGTGTGAATAAATATGTATGTTCTGTGTAAAAAGATGGGAGATGTTAAATGTATATAGATGGAGATGTTATCTGTAGATAGATGGTGATGTTTTTGTAAATAGATGCGGGATGCTATGTGTAAATATATGTGAGGTGTTATGTGTAAATAGATGGGGGATGTTAGGTGTATATAGATGGAGATGTTATGTGTAAATAGATGCGAGGTGTTATGTGTAGATAGATGGGAGATGTTATGTGTATATAGATGGGGATGTTATGTGTAAATAGATGGGAGATGTTATGTGTAGATAGATGGGGATGTTATCTGTAGATAGATGGTGATGTTTTTGTAAATAGATGCGGGATGCTATGTGTAAATATATGTGAGGTGTTATGTGTAAATAGATGGGAGATGTTAGGTGTATATAGATGGAGATGTTATGTGTAAATAGATGCGAGGTGTTATGTGTAGATAGATGGGAGATGTTATGTGTAGATAGATGGGGATGTTATGTGTAAATAGATGGGAGATGTTATGTGTAGATAGATGGGAGATGTTATGTGTAGATAGATGGGGAATTTATGTGTAAATAGATGGGAGGTGTTATGTGTAAATAGATGGAGATGTTATGTGTAAATAGGTGGGAGATGTTATGTGTAAATAGATGGGGGATGTTATGTGTAGATAGATGGGGATGTTATGTGTAAATAGATGGGGGATGTTATGTGTAGATAGATGGGAGGTGTCATGTGTGAATAGATGGGAGATGTTATGTGTAAATAGATGGAGATGTTATGTGTAAATAGATGGGAGATGTTATGTGTAAATAGATGGATATGTTATGTGTAAATAGATGGGAGATGTTATGTGTAAATAGATGGGGGATTTTATGTGTAAATAGATGGGAGATGTTATGTGTAAATAGATGGGGGATGTTATGTTAGAGGGGACGGATGGTCGTGCGGTAACGCGCTCGACTGTCGACCTGAAGGTACCTGGTTCGATCTCCGGTGAGGACCAAGGAAATTTTTCAGGTCTTGGCTCAAGTTCCCGATATATCTCCCGTGGTGCCTCCATGGCCATTGCACTATCGGCTATGGTGGGGATGAAAGAAGGGCACCATAAAACCGTCCCATTAGTGGTTTATAGGATCTAAGGGATTTCATCTCATCCTTACAGGGACTTTACACGTGTTACTTCACACACGTCGACATTGTTTATTAAGGGGACGGATGGTCGTGCGGTAACGCGCTCGACTGTCGATCTGAAGGTACCTGGTTCGATCTCCGGTGAGGACCAAGGAAATTTTTCAGGTCTTGGCTCAAGTTCCCGATATATCTCCCGTGGTGCCTCCATGGCCATTGCACTATCGGCTATGGTGGGGATGAAAGAAGGGCACCATATAACCGTCCCATTAGTGGTTTATAGGATCTAAGGGATTTCATCTCATCCTTACAGGGACTTTACACATGTGTAGATAGATGGGAGATGTCATGTGTAAATAGATGGGAGATGTTATGTGTAAATAGATGGGAGATGTTATGTGTAAATAGATGGAGATGTTATGTGTAAATAGATGGAGATGTTATGTGTAGATAGATGGGAGATGTTATGTGTAAATAGATGGGGGATGTCATGTGTAAATAGATGTCAATGGACATAAAATTAAATTCTCCTCTAGCAATATTGTTATACCGAATGTACACAAAGTGTTATTTAATTTAAAATATATTAACTTGTATACCAATTATTTTTATACTAGCTGAACACGCAGTTGGAGTTGAGAATGGTGATGCGCTCACAACACCATATCATTGACTAATCTGAAATCACTCATAATATTTTAAAGGACTCTTTCTCAATAGTTATTTTTTTAATAATGTATCAGTTCTCTTTCACTTAGCCCCACACCCATCCTTCCCTCCCTCCCCCGCCCGCTACCCCCCTTCCACTCAAGACATGCCCGAATCACAGTGGGTCTCAATGTACAAAATTACAAAAAGGGGCATTTAGTACAACTGCATGTTCACCCTGTTAACAATACCACCTGACACTTCTACCTCCCCCCCCCCCCGTTAAACACTCCTTTCCCAGCCCTACACCGCCATTCCGACAGTTCGTTTTTTTTTATAATTTTATAATTTATCATGTTTAACATGACGTATTTAAAAAAAAAGAGAGACGTGAGGTTAAAAAATTAGCGGTGTTGCAACTTGAATCGTCTGTTTGACCCCCCCCCCCCCTTTCTGCAACCATTTGGTTTATTCCCACAACTATCCCAACCAACTCGGTAATATATATTTGAGCGCGTTAACAATCAGTCTATATACAAAAAATAGCTTTTTATATAATTAATCCCAAAGAAAATAATCCTCATTATGGGTACAGAAGCTTAACAAAAACAACCCCCGACTATTAAACATAATTTGCGCACCCTACTGAATATTATTTAAAAATCTTAATTCATTAATAAGAAATCCTTGTTGTGTTTAGAATTCCCCAGCATTTCATTTTTATTCAAGAAAGAGTCATTTGATGAACAAAATGCGCAGCAAACATACTCTCATTTAACATACATTGTCTCTTTTTAGTTTCTATAATTTTGGAATTTCCCAGACTATTTTTATAGAGACGGTCGATGACACGCAATGTTTTTTTTTAACTCCGCAAAGGTGTGACACTCGTACGGTGCCGTGTATTTGTAACGTACAGACATGCGGCTTTTATTGACCTTGAGCATACTTTACACCGCACGGTGTGTAGGTCTGTCGGTCGAACCACCGTCTATGTTAGCCGATTATGTATATAGATTAGGCTAGTTCCAGTCTTTGCCATAACACACTTCGTAAGAGATTCCACACTAGAAATATCAGGATATGTATTACAAACGAATGGACAGTTTTCAGATTTATCAATGTTTTGTTGGGTAACTTCTGGAGAGGTGGCGTTGTGATTATGTATATATTTATTCTCGATTTAAAATTTTTCATTTGACTCAAGACACATGTGTCGCAAACCAGTCTTTGAGAACCCTGTTACTAGGGTATGATTACATTAATGCCATTGTGAATAGTAGTAGATGTATCAAATATGTTATATATGTATTCAATTATTTACATTTATTTGAGTCTATGTGTGTATATTGATCAATGTCTCATACATTTTTTATCATATGAACAATTTTGTTTTTTCTGTTTTTTCCTTGTATATATATAAATGATTGGGTTCCACGGGAATGTTTGTGACATAAAGTTGCAGCACGTCATTTATTGTTCCATTTCTATTTACATTCAACTTTTTATTTTCCCGTTATTTTATTATCATCTTCCTGTTCATCTCCCATCTACAAGGGGCGGAACTCTATGATAAATAAAACTATGTCCAAATGATTGTTTCCCATGGGAACCATGTTTTTTTTTCTAACTTTTCAATAGCTGATTATTTTCTAAATATCCTACACTGTATGTTGATTTAAGTATTGTACAGATGAAGAATTGAACAATTCTTTAAGCTTCATAGTGCAATCATTTCAAACTCATCAAACCACGGAATTTTATTTTTCAAATCGTTCATTTTTATTTCTGGTGCAGTATATTTTATTTTATACTTTCTGTGAAATCAAAGATAGACTCGCGTACCCATCCTGGCCATGAAAATAAGACATAATATTTTAATTGATTAGTAATTGTAATCTTGGAATTGTAAATGTTACCTAACTGTCTAGTGTATTGGTATTATGTTGTGAAAGTACTGATCACAACTTAGTTAGATGACATGCCAGTGTATTGGTATTATGTTGTGAAAGTACTGATTGACAACATAGTTAGATGACATGCCAGTGTATTGGTATTATGTTGTGAAAGTACTGATCACAACTTAGTTAGATGACATGCCAGTGTATTGGTATTATGTTGTGAAAGTACTGATTGACAACATAGTTAGACGACATGCCAGTGTATTGGTATTATGTTGTGAAAGTACTGATCACAACTTAGACGGCATGCCAATGTATTGGTATTATGCTGTGAAAGTATGTAAAGATCATCTTAAAAATATGTGAAGGTCATCTTATAAAGTATGTGAATGTCATCTTATAACGTTATATAACAGTCATCTTAAAACGTAATTCATGTCATTTTTTAGTATATTTAACCCCTATCAACATACGATTTCAAGATTAATGTTGGAAAGTATTTTTATGATTACAATTGTCATGAGGTGATTTGTGAAAGATGGTTCCTGGTTTTACCTTAGAAACTGTTTTTATTTTGATTGTTTTGCTATTTGCAATTTCTTTCTTCATATTTTTCTTCATTCAAAACATTATCGAAATTTGTTTTTTTTCTGTCTTTGTGTGTGTTTCACGTTGTGTGTCCTCAGAGAATATCGTCAACTCATTTGTCTGAAACAATGGTAAGATTATTTTATTACTGTTGCCTACACTCCCGAGGATGTAATAATGTTACACTGGAAGGGAGAGAAAACATTCGATAAATGGTAGAAATTAATAACGAAATATAGTAACATATATCAATGGTTTACTGTACAAGGATCTTGCACAGTCTAGACACACAATCCAGCACCAGGGAAAGAAGTATATAGAACGGCCTGGGGCAAACTACGGCAAGTGGACCAAATTCAACCCACCGGGGCAAATTACGGCCAATAGAACTAATTCAGCCCACCGGGCTGTATAAACCGTCTCGACAATTTTTTTAACACAGCACTATCCTTGTATGTTAGGAGGTCTCACATAAACTACATACATTTGACCATCAGGATGGTGCTGACATAAACTACATACATTTGACCATCAGGATGGTGCTGACATAAACTACATACATTTGACCAGCAGTGTGGTGCTGACATAAACTACATACATTTGACCAGCAGTATGGTGCTGACATAAACTACATACATTTGACCAGCAGTGTGGTGCTGACATAAACAACTATGAAACCAATGTAACTCGCGAGTCAAAAAGTTGATTTTTTGTTTTGTTTTAACTTTATCATTAGCCAGACTCTAAAAATTCTGCAAGATTGTGAAATCCCATGATGCACCTGAACATGTCTCCTTTGGATGTACCATGTTACTAACCCGGGTCTAGGTCACTGTTGCAAGTTATTTAAATTTCTGTTGACTAATGGAAAAAAGACGTATGTTACCAATACATGACGCAACTATGAAACAACAGCAACAACAACAATAATAACAAAAATCAGAATAACACAGTACTAACCTTTTTATGACTTTTACAGTTAAATAAATTTTATTAGTTCATGTCAACACTTCATTCATTTGTTAGGTCCGTCAGTCAAATTTACGAATCTAATTTGGTACACCCTTGGATTAGTCCATCAGAACCATCTTGATGTTACGGTTTACATGTTGTACACTGTTCGTACCATCTTGATGTTACGGTTTACATGTTGTACACTGTTCGTACCATCTTGATGTTACGGTTTACATGTTGTACACTGTTCGTACCATCTTGATGTTACGGTTTACATGTTGTACACTGTTCGTACCATCTTGATGTTACGGTTTACATGTTGTACACTGTTCGTACCATCTTGATGTTACGGTTTACATGTTGTACACTGTTCGTACCATCTTGATGTTACGGTTTACATGTTGTACACTGTTCGTACCATCTTGATGTTACGGTTTACATGTTGTACACTGTTCGTACCATATTGATGTTACGGTTTACATGTTGTACACTGTTCGTACCATCTTGATGTTACGGTTTACATGTTGTACACTGTTCGTACCATCTTGATGTCACGGTTTACATGTTGTACACTGTTCGTACCATCTTGATGTCACGGTTTACATGTTGTACTATGTTCGTACCATCTTCATGTTATGGTTTACATATTGTACAATGTTCGTACCATCTTCATGTTATGGTTTACATATTAAACAATGTTCGTACCATCTTAATGTCACGATTCACATGTTGTACACTGTTCGCACCATCTTGATGTCACGATTCTCATGTTGTACACCGTTAGTACCATCTTGATGTCACGATTCACATGTTGTACACCGTTCGTACCATCTTGATGTTACGGTTTACATGTTGTACACTGTTCGTACCATCTTGATGTTACGGTGTACATGTTGTACACTGTTCGTACCATCTTGATGTTACGGTTTACATGTTGTACACTGTTCGTACCATCTTGATGTTACGGTTTACATATTGTACAATTTTCGTACCATCTTCATGTTATGGTTTACATATTAAACAATGTTCGTACCATCTTGATGTCACGATTCACATGTTGTACACTGTTCGTACCATCTTGATGCCACGATTCACATGTTGTACACTGTTCGTACCATCTTGATGTCACGATTCACATGTTGTACACTGTTCGTACCATCTTGATGTCACGATTCACATGTTGTACACTGTTCGTACCATCTTGATGTTACGGTTTACATGTTGTACACTGTTCGTACCATCTTGATGTTACGGTTTACATGTTGTACACTGTTCGTACCATCTTGATGTTACGGTTTACATGTTGTACTATGTTCGTACCATCTTCATGTTATGGTTTGCATATTGTACAATTTTCGTACCATCTTCGTGTTATGGTTTACATATTAAACAATGTTCGTACCATCTTAATGTCACGATTCACATGTTGTACACTGTTCGTACCATCTTGATGTCACGATTCACATGTTGTACACTGTTCGTACCATCTTGATGTCACGATTCACATGTTGTACACTGTTCGTACCTTCTTGATGTCACGATTCTCATGTTGTACACCGTTCGTACCATCTTGATGTCACGATTCACATGTTGTACACTGTTCGTACCATCTTGATGTTATGGTTTACATATTGTACACTGTCTTAACCATCTTGATGTTATGGTTTACATATTTTACACCTTTTCATACGATTGCTGAGTAAAATGCCAGGTGAGATAATAGTTAATGATGGTTCTCCTGTAACTTATCATACTTATTTACTCGTTACTGTGAGACACATTACCATAAAAAAACAATAAATATATGTATTGCCATTTACTATGAAACACAGTAAAATACGCACATTTAGAAAATTATTTTCTAAAACAAATTAGAATATGAGAGCAGCTTAAATCGATTATTCCTTTAATAATGCATGTATTTTACTAACGTTTACCAGATATCACGTTTATCACCTACGTGACATTTGACGTCGTCAAATACATCTTTTAACATATTCTGTAGCTGACATCTGACGTCATCAAATACATCTTTTAACATATTCTGTAGCTGACATCTGACGTCATCAAATACATCTTTTAACATATTCTTTAGCTGACATCTGACGTCATTAAATACATCTTTTAACATATTCTGTAGCTGACATCTGACGTCATCAAATACATCTTTTAACATATTCTTTAGCTGACCTCTGACGTCATCAAATACATCTTTTAACATATTCTTTAGCTGCTCGTCAAATTCAATTACAGATTTATAAAAAAAAAGAATTCACCTGCAAGCAACGATGTGAAGGTAAATTGTCAACATCATTTCTTTTCGACATGCGAACAAACATACATTCATTATAAATATTTACACGCTACACATATTGACATTAGAAATATCATATTTCCTGTCTGCAGCTTAAAAAAAATCTCTTGCATACAAAAATTCCAACGAGAAGTCGCAGACATAGATTTTTGGAGGGAGAGCTTCATGCAGACATAGATTCTCGGGTCGATAGTTATTGTTGGACAGACAGATACTATTTGAGGACATTGGACAGAAAGAGATCATCGAACATACAAAGAATATTAGTCAAGAATTGTTGGACATAGATTCCTAGACAGAGATTTTTGGACAGATAATTCTGGACAGTGATTTTTAGACACACAGACATTATTGGACTGAAATCGAATATTGGACATAAATTATTTGATAGACTGAAACTCCTGGAATTCAATGAATGTAACTCATCATATAATTAATTTTAAATATTAATACATATTCAATTCTCGTATACTAATGTACCTTACTGTGGAGGCAAGATTGGGAACTATTATAGTACTATGTGTTTATTTCAACAGTTTAGGTTCTGTGTGTGTTTAATTCAATAGTTTAGGTTCTCTTTGTGTTTAATTCAACAGTTTAGGTTCTGTGTGTGTTTAATCCAACAGTTTAGTTTCTCTCTGTGTTTAATTCAACAGTTTAGGTTCTCTCTATGACTCAGTAAAGTACAATACGTTGTGAATACTTGTTTTAAGTAATTCTAATCCTAACTGTGAGCCAATATGAAGACATAATTACATTTAGAAATAAATTCAAATAATGTCAAATAATTCTGTTGAACTCAAACCACTTAAGTTTCTATTTTTATTTCATGTTATTGGATATCATGACGGATTTTATATTCTGAATTATGAGAAACTAATAAGTAAAATAAATACAGAGGAAAACAACACATATAGATCTGCAGATATAGAGTAAGAGAGAGAGAGAGAGAGAGAAGAGAAAGAGCGAGAGAGATGCTCGTAGAAACAGAGAAAAATAAGAGTGACAGAGAGAATATATTTTGAGAGAGAGAGAGAGAGAGAGAGAGAGAGAGAGAGAGAGAGAGAGAGGGAGGGACAGAGAGAGAGAATTGAATAATTAACAATATGTGGTTCATTATAATAAAGAATTTTCATCGATGTAAAGAAGTGTTGTTAATTTATGCACGTGACATTGGAAAAACTCTATAATAAAATGTATTAAACAAGGATTTCAACTGAAGAAGTAAAACTTCGAATGCCCGACTTGGCCAATAAATTAAATATGTAATAAACAAACAAATGTACCAATGTACACATTACGAAAGTCTTGGTTGACCTTTGAACCCCATTCTTTTATCTCATGTCCGACATACTTGTTGAACTCTGTATTTGTGGCTCCTGGCCGTTGACCTCTGTGGATGTCCACCATATGGGACAGTGGTCGATAAATCATTGACCTTCTCTGTGATCAATTCCAGGCCTAAGAGAATAGATCAGCAAGTGACCACAAGAGGGACCTTAAGTTGAGACCAAAAAAAAAAACGGACAGATGGGGGGGAGCAGAAGTGATGAACCACTAGTGCCACGCCTACCTTCTGCAAATAAAACCTAAACTTTTTGAAGCATGGCAAAAACAGCAAATAGACAAGAATGGGGATAGTTTTTTTTTTTAAAGGCGGCCATCTTTACTAGACCGAAATCAGACGATTTATGCAAATAGTCTAAAATGACGTCAGAATTCTACAAGCTTCCGGTTGGCTCTGTAACTGAGTTGTATTTTTCACTGCCGAAAAAATCAGCATGGGGTCTTGAAATGTAAATGAACTTTTTCTCCACAAATGGGAATATCGACATAAAACTCGATTCGGGGTGGGGGGAGAGAGGGGAAGTAGCAGTGAAGACAAGAGAATAATCTTAAAAGTAAGTTCCAATAATCTCCTGCTCCTCTCTACCAGACAAAAGTGGTGCAGGTATAATAATCTCCTGCTCCTACTCTCCTGCTCCTCTCTACCAGACAAAAGTGGTGCAGGTATAATAATCTCCTGCTCCTCTCTACCAGACAAAAGTGGTGCAGGTATAATAATCTCCTGCTCCTCTCTACCAGACAAACGAGGTGCAGGTATAATAATCTCCTGCCCCTCTCTACCAGATAAAAGTGGTTCAGGTATAATAATCTCCTGCTCCTCTCTACCAGACAAAAGTGGTGCAGGTATAATAATCTCCTGCTCCTCTCTACCAGACAAAAGTGGTGCAGGTATAATAATCTCCTGCTCCTCTCTACCAGACAAAAGTGGTGCAGATATAATAATCTCCTGCTCATCCATCAATTATGTTTTTTTTTATCGTTTCCTGTTTCTATGTCAATAAACCTGACATAGTCAATAAACCTGACATAGTCAAGTTCCTATAGTTTATTGGTCTTCTATGTTCACATTTAACACAGTTTCTTTAGTTCCCATTCTACAATCTGCCCACCTAACAGAGTCAAATAACTTGAGTTCACTTTTCCTTCATCTGCCAATCGTAATAGGTAATGCTCTCCATATTGATGTAGGCCCATTTTTATAAATGAAATGTTCATCATATGAATGCCTCGTTATGTGCCTCCCACAAATTACGTTGAAACAAGCCCCAATATGTTATAGAATGTAACACTTGCAATTTATTCTCAACACGGAAAGGATTTGTTTGGAACAAATTGACCACATAATTAGCTAGTAATCGAACGCAGTTATGACCACTCGTAGTTCCATCGATCATAGATTAATATGCCTCTCGATTTAGTCAATGTACGTACATAAAATTAGTCGTACGAGTACACTTACACTACCAGTATTAGGAACCTCAAGAGAGAGTATAAGGTTGATATGATAATGGTTTACAGATTTTGACACACAGATTACGCTTTATGTATTGAGAACTCATTTTCTCACCTAGTTCTTATCACTAGTTACAATCACTGTAGAGCTCACTATACAGCAAACTCTCGATTTTACGTAAACAGCTTGAATTACTGGTTTAGCGCTAATTATCACTATAATTTGGCAATATCATTTGCCTTGGATATAATGTATAGAATGTTGGAAAGAAGCACATTAAAAATATAATTGGCATACAAGCGACGTTTTACAGTATGAGTTGTATGATTCTTTTGCCCTGCTTTATTCTCTAACTTACTGAACTTGTAAAATGAACACATTTGTGAGCGTGTATATGAAACTGCTGTGACTGTGTAGTAACTATGGCAATAGACACATGAAGAAAGAGGGAGAAATACCTCATTTTAATTTTAATATTGGAGGGGAGGTGGTGCTTTCTATATAAATATATTTATTTCTAGACGTAGAAATTTTGTGATAAATGTAGGTATAATACAATGATATCAAATATAGATTAACATAATTAGATTCATAAGTATTCATAAAGACAAATAATTATTAGCTGTTATAGTATTAAACATTTGTACTGATAGAATGATTATAATGTTTATAATGGTTTCTTGGACCTAAAGTGTACTTTTGATTAGGACTTTTATAGATTGGTATGACAAAATGGGTCTTTTCTGCTTCCAAGTATTTCATACTCAGGGGAAATAAATGTGGATGTTATGACTACAATGAATATTACGTGGTAAAACAATTGGTATTATGATCGGAATACGAGTTAAACACTCGAATAAAGTAAGTAAAAGAAAACAAGTCAATTAGTTTCGTTCCATTCTGACACAAGACGTGCTTAGTGCATTTTCACATATATGTATCAGTACGCTATCCTATCTTTCAGTAAATGATTTGTAAATTTCTGGGAATGTATATAAATTCAGCTGTGTAATGTATATATCTGTAAAAAAAAAAATTGGTAAAGACAGTTTCTTCATATTTGAAAAAATTATTTTCTCTTAAATCTAACTACAAGTGGTTTGTGGTTACTGAAATAGGACTCATAATTGAAAACATTCGAAATTATAGTCATTTAATCGTCCGAAAACTCCGTCAATTGTTGCATAGCTCTGATACTTTCAATTAAACTCAGAACACAAGCTTACTATTTCATTTGATGAGTTTCTTAATAAATCTTGGTGAAACTACGTGCTGCAGTATTTCGCACCAAATGAACGGGCTATTGAACGTACAAGGTGGTATATAATATATAAGCCCCTTTATGAGTTCTGGAAGCCCGGCCCTCAGGAGGTCCTATCGCGAAATGAACTTTTGATGTACACATGGCAGGCCAAGACCTACAAAATGATATATACATCATGGGTCTAAGACATAGGTTGCTGGAGATATAGCGCTCCTTTATTAATAAAGCTTATATAGTAAAAAACGGTACTAAGGCCCCTTTTACGGCCCTGAGAAGTCAGATCGCGAAATGGAAAAAAGTCATTTCTTGGCAGGCCAAGACCTACAAAATGATATATACATCATGAGTCTAGGACTTATGGTTGTTGAGATCTAGGGTGATGACGGACAGACGGACAGACAGACAAAACGGGGACAAAAAAGAAAGATTTTGAAAGACATCCATCGGCTGTGGTATTTTCCTGCCACGGAGATACATACAACAACACTCTGTGGGCCAGTCATCAGATACATACAACAACAGTCTGTGGGCCAGTCATCGGATACATACAACAACACTCAGTGGGCCAGTCACCAGATACGTACAACAAGTCTGTGGGCCAGTCATCAGATACATACGACAACACTCTGTGGGCCAGTCAACAGATACATACAACAACAGTCTGTGGGACAGTCATTAAATACATACAATAACACTATGTGGGCCAGTCATCAGATACATTTAACAACACTATGTGGGTCAGTCATTAGATACATACAACAACACTATGTGGGCCAGTCATCAGATACATACAACAACACTCTGTCGGCCAGTCATCAGATACATACAACAACACTCTGTGGGCCAGTCATCAGATACATACAACAACACTCTGTGGGCCAGTCATCAGATACATACAACAACACTCAGTGGGTACAGTCATCAGATACTTACAATAACACTATGTGGGACTAGTCATCAGATACATACGAGCAATACGTAACTGAACGAAGTACAA